>CABHPP010132025.1:2151-27194 GCA_902168425.1 Peromyscus attwateri
TGGTCAAATCATCCCCTTATGCAGCCCTGCTGGGTAAAGCAAGCTCAGACAGATTCTGGGACCCTGAGTAAGTTCTCACTAGGAAACCTCTGTGGGTCTCTACAGCTGGGTAAGCAGGACCTTTTTATTTTTATTTGAGCTGGTTTTGCTATGAAACCCAGGCTGGACTCAAAATCCTCCTACCTCTGCTTCCTGTAGGAGGGATTATAGCCCTAGGCCTCCACACTGGCTAGTTTCTGTTATTTAAAGCACAGTGTGGAGTGGGGGTAGGGGGTAGGGAGAAGCTGAAGGGATGGTTCCGTAGTTAAAGCAGGAGCTGGAGAGATGACTCAGTGGTTAAAGCACTGGATGCTCTTCCAGAGGACCCAGGTTCGATTTCCAGCATCCACATTGTGGCTCACAGCTACCTCTAACTCTAGTCCCAGGGCATCAGAACCCTCCTTGTCCTCTGTGGACACATGGTACATAGATATACATGCAGGTAAAATACTCATAGACTATAATAATAATAGTAGCAGTGTGGTGGAGGTGAATGTATGTGTTCAGTATTATGTCTTGCATTCAATATTTGGTCAGTATTGTGTTGGGACCTGTGCAAGGTACCATCATGGCTCCCAAACACCCTCTTTGTGGATATCAATGTAATGCTGGCTCCTAGCTGTGAGAAATGAGCGTGAAGAACATGTTTTTGTTCATAAAGTTGTTTCTTTCTCATTTAGTCTGTGTTAGGATAGAGCCCAGGTGGCAATTTCCAGGTTTTTTTTTTTTTTTTAATTTTATTTTGACAAGGTCTCTTTATGTAATCCTAGCTGGCACATGACCAGGCTGGCTCATAGAAACCCACATGTCTCTTCCCCTGCCTCCTGAATTAGACTATGCACCACCATGCTCAGCATTCCAGTGTGCTCCATGCTCCAATGAGGACCCAGTTCTTTCCAAAACCCCTAATTCATGGCAACCCTGTGCATACTGCCCACGTGGAGACTGAATTTCAAAGAGGACACAGAGTTTGCCTGGCAGCGCACCCAAGCAGGATGAGGACCTGAGTTCTGAATGCCCAGCATTGCCTGGTCACCTCCTCCCAGAGCAATGCTAAGCCTTCTCCTTCTTTCTCCAGGCTGTGGATCCCTCCTCTGTTGCTGTGGTAACCCTGGGCTCCTCAAAGGAGATGCTGTTTGAAGGAGGCCCTAGGCCGTGGGTCCTGGAACCTTCCAAATTCTTTCGGAATGTCACTTCTGAAGACACAGACAGCATCAGCCTGGCTCTCTTGGGTCCTCCAGCCTCCCGAAATTACCAGCAGCACTGGGTCCTTGTGACCTGCCTGGCCTTAGGTGAACAGGTGAGTGGACAGCTGCCCTCGGTCCCACCTTGCCTACTGAGAGAGCTAGAAAATCTGCTGTTCTCAGAGAGCCCTGAAGGTTCCTGTTGTCTCCATCTTACTGCCAAGACAGTCCAAGGCTCAGTGAAGCAGCCAGCTGGATTCCACAGCACACATTAGCTTTCCTAAAGCCAGCCTGTAGGTGGCCTCCTCTTTCTCGGGGATATAAGTAGGAGGAGAGGTTTGAGACCAGGAGTCACAAAGCCCCATGTTTCAGGGCTGGGCTGCTGTCAAAAGGAGTGAGACCCTTGACCTGGATTTGGCATACCAACTTGTTCTTTCAGGATGGGGTGGATATGCCAATATATGTGTGTGTGTGTGTGTGTGTGTGTGTGTGTGTGTGTGTGTGTGTGAACTTCTTGGTTATTTTGAGATAGGATCTCTCTATTCAGCCAAGGCTAGCTTCAATGAAATTCACTATATAGTTAATGTAGCACAGGCTGACCTTAAACTCATCCTGCTTCAGCCTTCCAAGTGGTGGGATTACACGCAGAAGTTATTATGCCCAGCTACAGTGTTTTTAGGGTTTGGTTTTGGCTTTGTTTTTACTGCTGAAACCAAAAGATACTGGAAGGTTAAGCCGACTGAACCAAGTGTGCCATGTCCTGAGTTCCCACGGGGCCTGCTTGGCTGAGGGCAGCACCCTTTTCCTCAGGCCAGGCCAAGGCCTTGAGCTCTTCTGGCTTCTGACAGATCTCTTTCTGGGAGCCCTCAGACAGGAACAGAAAGTAGGCAGAACCGTGAACCGAAAAGTGAGAGCTGATTCCTGCATGCCTACAAGTAAAAAGAATACAGATTCAGTTGAAGATGTACACGGACACCCTGACAGAGATGTGTCTGTCTTCGGCAGTCCAAAGCTGACTGCTATGGTCAAAGGAGTGCATGGGAAAAGGCCCCACTAGAGGTGCTAGTAGAAGTATAGGACAATATTAAGAGCAAGAAATGCATACTCCCAAATAAATAAGAAGACTGAGGATAGCAATGAATTAACTTAACTAGGTCCCTGGGGTTCTGCCCTGGCCTGCAGAAGCTGGGCTCTAAGCAAGGTCTGATCTAAGGCCTTCCACACTTCCAGGCCTCTGGGCTTCTTCACTTGTGTCATGGGCAGACAGCCTGCTAAAAATCAGGAGGCACCTCCCTCCTCCCACCTCATGGTCAGGAAAGATGAGGGGCTGCTGGAACAAACTGGTGTCCTCGCAGTTGTCTGTCTCTGAGGAGGCCAGGGATACTCCCTCAGGAGCAGCTTTAGCTGTGTTGAATGTAAAACCAGGAGCTGAGCCTGACTTTAGAGGCCTCACTCTAGTAGCAAAAAAGGCCTTTCAGCTCCTCCCCTGTCCTGTCCATGTAGGTGGTGAGTGTGGCCTCTCTCCTCTGGCTCAGAGGAGCAAGCAGGCATGGAGTGGGGTGGTTCTGCCTGTGGCTCTGGCCTCTCCCCTGGGCATTGTCCTGCATGGTCCCTTTTCTCACCCATTCCTCCACAGTTAAGGTCCCCTACCCTTCAGTGTGCAAATTCCAACATCTGTGCCTCACCTCGATGGGTTGAGGTCAGTGCAGATTCCTCTTTCAAATATCCAGGATCTTGTGGATATGCAGATTCAGCTGTGGGGTTTTCCTGGTGTCCTGGGGAAGCACAGGGCATCCCCTGACCTGCCTCTTTGAGATGTTTGTAGATGGTACCTGGGGCGTAGGCATCATCATACGTCCTATAGAAGTTAAGTCTCAGCTCAAAGAGGAGGGGACCTCGTTCAGGTGTCTGACTGTTCTTCCTGCTCCTCTAGGTCATCGCCCTGTCCGTGGGGAACCGGCCCAGCCTCTCTAACCCCTTCCCTGCCGTGGAGCCCACTGTGGTGAAGTCTGTCTGTGCCCCGCCTTCCAGACTCACCCTCATGCCTGTCTATGCCCTCCCGCAGCTGGATCTATCCTGCCCACTGCTGCAGCAGAATAAGCAGGTGGTGAGTATGGCCACTCTTGGGGAGGGAGGAGACAGGCAAGAGGACCTTGGCCCACTGTACCCATGGTCTTGAGTGTACTGATACCTGGATCTCTAACAGCCAGAGCTGTGCAGGGTCTAGAGCCTGCAGAGGTGGGAGACTTTCCAAAGTTCAGTTGCATAGATGGTCCCCGGCTTACAGAGGCTTAGCTTCTGATTTGCTCATTTATAGATAGAGGTGGGAAGGTGATAAACACTTGTCATACTTGGAGTTTTGATCTTTTCCCAGGTTAGTAACAGGCAGCCCATCTTCCCTTAATGCTGTGAAGAGTGAACCATTCACAGCCCCACAGTCAGCTTTACCACCACAGGGGGAAATTGATGCTCTGTGGAGCTCTGGAGTCCGTATATAGCTCATGGGACACTCAGTCCCACGTTGGAGTGAAGTCTGTGTTGGGCCGTCTGCCCAGTTGTTAGCTCATGTCAATGTCTGAGCTGGGTCAGGGTAGGTGAGTAGAGCGGCACTATAGACTGTCTATAGAATGGTGTGTTAACTCATGATGGGGTCATTGGGGTGTGACCTCACCCTAAGTACAGGAGCTTCTGCAGTGGCCATGTAAGATGCAACCCCTCCCCACCCCACTTTCTGATTCCAGATTCACTGTCGCCCTCTGCTGGGCACATGAGGGGCTGTCAAGTCCTTTTGTGAAGTGTTCTGTGGTTTCAGCTGTTCAGGTGGAGTGTTGTCTCTGGGTAGAGAGGGTGTGGTCAGAGTGGGATTGGGAACTGTGAGGAAAGGGGGCATCTGCAGTATTGAATTGTACGGGGCAGGGCATCCCAAAGTAAGTGTCAAGAGGGGAAGAAAGACCGTGAGTCCTTCAAACAGCAGCTATGGGGGTAAAACCTACTGGTTGGCTTCCCCAGAAGCTGGGACTGTGCAGTCCTCATAGCCCAGGGCCTGAGTGCATCCTGCTCAGGGATTAGTGGTAAGCTAGTTCAGCCCTGCTTGGAGGAAGGAAATCATAGTTTCCTCATCCCTCCAGCAGGTTCTCCTGACTCTCAGCATCCAAGTTCTGGAATAACAGTGTTGAGGAGGGTAAGGAGCCACTGGCAGACAGAAATACCACAGAGAGTTTAGCTGGGAGGAGCCAGTGATGCCAGAGAGGCAGAAAGGCCACAGAGGTATTGGCAGAAAGAGCAGGATAAGGAGATGCCAGCCTAGGGGAGCCAAGCGAAAGGCCCCAGGGAGGTAAGACAGCAAGAGCAAGGACTCTTGAGGTCAGGCCATGGTCTCCAGTATCCCTCCTGTCCACATGGTGACCAGAACAATCCTGTGTGCTTGGAACCTTTACCCCTTAGCCTCATTTCCTCTGACACCATGGCCATCATTGAGGTAGGCAGAGTTGAAAATGCTGAACCAGCTTTATCTCCAAACGTAGCAATTCCTCCTGTGGCCCCCGGGGTCTGTTTCCCTGAAGCCATCTCAGAGTAGGTACTACTCATGTCTGGGCACCCAGGCCTCCTGCACACCTGCATGAACCTTCTGATACCGAGTGTGTCCACGGCCTTTGCAGCTGTGGGGCAGGTGCTGTGAGATCTGGGTCCCTGGTGAGTGAAGGAGAGCTTTGCCTTTGATCCACACCCTTCTGTTGAAAGCTTGGTTAGCACAGCTGTAATACCTGGGGCTTGAGGACCAGCCTTCATCTCTCCTGTTGGAGTCAAGCACAGATGTTTCCCCTGCTGCTGTGGTGTGGATCTGTGGGGTGGTTCTGCCTTCTCTGGCCCTTGCTCATCATTGGAGCTAAGAATGAACACTCCATAGACCTGTACTTATCTCCTCCACTGGCTTCACTTGGGCTGGTAAGGGTGGTGTAGAGTAAGATGTACAGCTTCTGTACACTCTCCGCTGACCCCGCAGGGATCCTGTAGAATATGTACCTTGTTCCCTCTCATCAAGATAGGGGGTGTTACAGGCTCAGAGCCTGAAGGTGGCTCAGCCCCAGTGTCTGCTGCAGAGTGAATGATCGTCTTTTTCTGGCCTCTGAGTGAGCTGCTCAGGAGAAGACTTCTCCATCTTGACTTAGAGACCTGTTGAGATGAAATCTTGAACTCGCTGCCTGCTTCAAGCCTTTTTTAGCTTTTTGTTGATGTGTTATTGCATATTTATGGGGTGCACTGTGATTAATTCCATGCATGCATGTAGTGTGAGCTATCAAATCAGGATGGGGAGGTCTCCCTCTCAAATATTGATGGTTCCATTGTATTGGGGATCTTCAGACTGTTCCCTTGCTGTTCTTTATATAATATATTATCCTGGTATTTAGTTGCCTCTCTGCGCTGCAGAACCCCAGAGCTTACTGCCCCCTGGGTTCAGTGTCCTGCTTCCTGTCCTCCTTCTGCCCTCCCCTCTCTTCCCAGCCTCCAGGGACGCCCCCTCCCGCGCTCTACTCTGCTTCCCTTCCGTATTGTTTTAGCTAACACACGTGTGTGAGAGTCCACATCACCCCCACCTGTCTCTCCCTCTCTCTGCCTGGTTTGCCTGCAAGTTTTACCTTTTAGTTCACATCTGTTTTGTGTAGTTGTCCTTGGTGGAGGGAACAACATTGTGCTAAGTTTGGATCTTCAGGAAACATCTGCCTGCTGGGTCCCCTGCCAGAGGTAAAGAGCCAGAGTCAGTGCACAAGTTCTACTATGAGTCCAGCATGAGGGAACGTGGGGCTGGGTTCAAGCCCCACCTGCTGTGGGAGCCAACCCTTGATGGTGATAGAGGCCAATGCTGGAGGTTATGCAACTGGATTCAGAGTCCAGAGAGTAGCCATTATACGTTATTCTGTGTTTTCTGCTTAAACCCGCCTGTGGCTTCCAGTTGAGCCCGGTGAGAAAGCCAAGTCCCTTCCGTGGCCTTTGGGGCCCTGTGTCCCTGGTCCCTGGCTGCTTTCACCTCTGTGCCTTTCATGCTTGAATGTCTTCTTGTTCCCTCCACCTCTGTCAGTGCTTGGGGCTTAGGTAGGCTGAGCCCTGGGGCTTGTAGCTTCCCCATCCCTGGCCCCAGCCTCCCTCATTTCTTCATCCAGATTCTCCTTTGTCTTTGGCTTCACTTAAAGGTGCACCTGCCTCAGCACACCTGATCCCCCCTCCCACTTCTCCCACTCCCAGGTACACACAGTGACCTATCACTATACAGTTTGATTGCCTAGTTTAGTCTCTTGCTGGCTCCTGCCAAGAGCTCAGCAGACATCCTTGGGCAAGTGAGCAAACCCAGAAGCATGCTGTCCCTGAGTCCTTCTGGGAGGCACCCTCATGCAGACTGAGGGATGCTAAGACAGCAAGGGCATGGGGAGTGGGTGCCTACCTGGAGAGCAGGGGCCTTCACGTTGGGCAGTCTGTGCTGCTGAGCTGCAGCAGGGCAAAACCAAATCAGATCTAGAGATGTCTCCCCTGTCTTTAAGCATTGGTGAGGAGCTGAGCATGGTGTTTCCGGTCTGTCTGCAGCCAGACTGGGTGAGTTCAGAGCTGCCTCTGGTTGAAAGGTAGTGGTGTGACTGTGGAGCTAGACTCAGAATGGACTATGTGTTGTTGGTGTCAGCAAGAAGTAATGGGCCTTGGACACAGAACTGCCATGTGATCCATCAGTCCTTGCGTTCCCGAGCCATGAGCCGGCCATTCAGGCATGGCCCCTGCAATTTATGGTCTCATTAGAGGACCTTGAAGAAGATATATCCCCAAGGTGCGTCTGGGTGCAGTATCAATTTAATTTTATAGCTCTCCAAATCCAGAGGCCACCTAGGACGTGTTTGCAGAGTAAATTATTGGCAAGGTGAGACACCAGAGTGGAGTCAACCAGCAGGAATGACAGATTGCAGGCAGACCAGGTCCTCTTCTTACCAAGATTGGGTGCCACTTGTATACCAGGGGACTAATTAGTCCAGGATTGGGTTGAGCTGGTGCCTAAGGAGAAACCAATGTCATAGGAAGTCCTTGGAGAATCTGACCTGCCGTGTTCTACCCTAAGCCTGTGAGACTGAGCAAGTTCCGTAAAGTGTCTGAGCCACAGCCTTCCATTTTGTAAAGTGGGAAAGTTACAGTCAGCCTGCAGGCATGCTTGCATAGAGCTGACATCTTTCCCAGAAAAGCACTCATTTTCTACCAGAGGTTGAATCTGGGAGAAGGGGTGAGGGGCCTGGGGACAGACCTCTGCGGTTCCTGTCCACACTCACAGCTCCCCAGCTTGTGTCCTGCCCAGTCATTAAAACCCTTGGTGTGCCCAGGTGACGAGCTGAGGTGCTGCCACGAAGGGCACTGTTAAATTGCAGCATGCTTGGTTAGGTGTTGTCTGGAACCGGGTGAGCTACAAGAAGTTGGAGAGGGATCCTGGAGGCAGAGGCAGGGAGCTTGGTGGCAACATCAGTCAGGATGTGCTTTGCTGTGCCACAGTAACAACCTCCAACCCCATAGCTCCACATCTTAACTACGCAGTGTAAGTTCAGCTCTTGCCCATGTGGTGCATGAGTCTCAGGTTGTCCATCACTAGGAGCCATTGTGCAGAAAAAGAGATTGTACTTGGGCCTTAGAGGTTCCCTCCAGAATTGTCACAAATCATGCGTCATATCTCACTCTCCAGACTCAGTGATAGTTACCCTTAGGTGAGAGAGGACAGTTCTTCCTTCTGGGCTATGCCTGAATGGATTAGATCATCGGTAAACGGTAAACTATGCTAAAGCCCACCCCATTTAGTGTGAATTACGGTGTGAATTTGTCTCTCAAATAACCACACAGGATTCATATTTAAAAGGATATCCCAGAACCAGTGAGAGGGCTCAATGGTTAAGAGTACTTGCTGCTCTTATAGAGGACCGGGTTCAGTTCCCAGCACCCACATGGTTCACAACCATCCGTAATTCCAGTTCGAAGGGATCTAATGCCCTCTTCTGGCCTCTGCAGGCATGAGGGGTACATATATACGTGCAGATAAACTCATACACATAAAATAAATAAGTCTAAAAATTTTTCTTTTTTTTAAAGAAAGTCCCAACAAATTGGTTCTGCTTCCTACCCTGACTGAAGAAGCCAAGGATGGAGACCTTTGTGCCTTCCTGGTTAGGAAGAGCTGGAAGCAAGGGTCGGTCCAGGCTTGGGGCTGCCTCTGCTTGGCTGCCTCCTTGCTATACACCCTCTGTGCCATTTTGTTAGGTAAAAGGGGAGTCTTTATCCCTCATGGAGAAGTAGGGATAATGGAGATAATGGAGGAATAATGGAGAAGCATTTTGGACAAGGCTTTGGGGCACCTTAGTGGTGACATTCCTGAGCATTGGTTTGCAGTTTTTCTCCATCCCTTTCATCAGGACCATCTGAGCCCATAAGGGAAACAGCTGGCTTCATGGCATTACCTGTGGCAGAGAGTACTGGATGTGGCCACAGCATCTGATCTCTGTTTCTTTTAGGTTCCAGTATCCAGTCACCGAAATCCCCTGTTAGACTTGGGTGCCTATGACCAACAGGGCCGGCGTTTCGATAACTTCAGCTCTCTGAGCATCCAGTGGGAGTCCTCCCGGCCGTTGCTGGCGAGCACCGAGCCTGACCAACCCATGCAGTTGGTATCCCAGGATGATGGGAAAGGCCAAAAGAAACTACATGGTGAGCCAAGTCTTGAGCCAGAGGGTGGAGGAGCCCTGGACACCAGGAAAGTCCTGCACTGCTCTTGCCTAGGACCTCAGGTGTCTGTGGCTTCCCTTCATTTAGAGCTAAAGCATGGAATATAGAGAGAGCTCATCTTCCACCCCACCCCCTTTTTTTGAAAGAGAGTCTCATCGTAGCTTTGGCTGGCCTAACTATGCAGAACAGGCTGGTCTCCAACTCTCAGAGATCCACCTGCCTTTTCCCTTGAGTACTGGGATTAAAGGCATGTGTCACCACACCTGGCTACTGTGGGTTTTTTGTTTTTTGTTTTGAGACAAGATGTTCCCCTGCAGTCACGCTGGCCTCAAACTTGAGATCTTGAGTGCTGGGATCCCAGGCCTGCACCAGTACACCCAGCTTCACTTTGTTCTTTAAATCCCATATGGGCATGTGAGATAGGAACTCGGGGCTCAGGATCCAGAGCAGAAAGGTCTCCTGTCCCAGGGCCCTTGGCCATGCTGTGACAGTGACAAACTTCCTCAGCAGCCCAATGTTGAGCCTGTCTTCTCAGCTTAACCTCAGCAGCTCTGTTCTTGGCCTGTTAACCCTAACAGGACTAAAAGCCTCAGCAAACTCAGTTACCTGTTTTTTTAAACTTGAAACTGAATCGGCAGCAGGATGTGGCCCCAAGGTAACCAAAGGACTTGTGACCAACATTTGTTTCCCCTCTGTGCCCTCAGGTTTGCAGGCAATTTCGGTTCATGAGGCCTCAGGAACCACAGCCATCTCTGCCACGGTGACTGACTACCAGCAGTCCCACCTGAACGCAGCCAGAGTGAAGCAACCGGTATGTGCCAGAGGACACGAGTGGGTGGGACCATGGGCAACACCAGGATGTCTCCTGTTTCTTGTAGGTTCTGTCTGGTGTGACCTCCCTTGCTAGAGATCAGTACCTGATTGATGCTTCTCCTCTCCCCAGCATCTCTTAAGGGCTTCAAGCAGATCTGCTGCTTCTGGGGGACCAGTATGTCCATTTGAGGAATTGGAAGGGTCCCCCAAGAATGGTCCTATCTGGATGATACCCACCCTCTGAGGCCACCCCATAAGCTGCTACTGAAATGGTGTGGAGGCAGTAGATACCCGAGGGCAGGGCAAGTCGGGGCTTGCATCCTAAGGAGCCCAGATGCTGAGACAAGGAAGCTTCCATTCTTAACCTCTTCTAGGAACTTGCTAGCGTTCGAGTGGCCTCACTGGGCTCCCCACTGGAGCCTCACAGCCCACAGACGCCCTTTTAAGACCTTCACATACGCTTCTGACCTCTCTGGGGCTCTCTCTACCTCCCAGGCCTCTCCTGGGTACTGACACTGCTTGAAGCTTCTGTTCCTGGAGTGAGGCATCTAGCCCTGGGGCATCTAGCCCTGCTCTTCTCAGAGGTAGCTGGTGATGCCCTTGTCTTCTGTCTGACAGTGTTGGCCTTTCTTTTTCAGCATGACCCTCTAGTGCCTGTGTCAGCCTCCATCGAGCTTATTCTTGTAGAGGATGTGAGGGTCAGTCCGGAGGAAGTGACCATCTATAACCATCCCGGTGTCCAGGTATGGCCTTTGCCCCTACCACCCTTCCAAGCATGACACCCTGCACTCTGCCACCCAGCCTGACCTCTTCCATCCCCACATCTCCCTCCAGGTGGAACTCCACATCACAGAAGGCTCTGGCTACTTCTTCCTCAACACAAGCACCCCGGACATCATCAAGGTGGCCTACCAGGACACTCGGGGCGTGGCTATGGTAAGCTTGAGCATCAGGATCCCAACTGTCTAGTCAGGTTGACAAATTATTTCAGAAAGCCGCACTTAATAACACCCACCTTGTACTGAGCAGGGCCTTGAGATTCTGAGTCGCTCCGAAGTCTCTGTCATTCCCATGCCACCTCTGCGCTTTCTCGTCTGTGTCTATGATTACTCGCACTGTTAATTACCTAATTCTTTCCTTTCAGTCAATCTTCCGATTCATCTTTTAATTATCCTTTTATTACATAAATGGCTTTATGATAACCCTAAGAAACTTTCATTTCAAAGCTCCACTCTTCACTCTCTCCTAGCTCTCCACAGTGCCCACTTCACCCTCCTCCACTCTTACAGACAAGGACCTGGTTGGACCTCTGGTGTGGAGGAATGGAGCGCCCTGGTTTCCTCTTGCCCCGAGTTGCTTTTTTTCTTATTGTGTTAGCCTGCAGTTAGCTTACTTGTACTTTTAGCCCTTCTTTTATTGTACAGGATCTGAGTTCTTTAAGCCCTTTTTCTTTTTAATGATTTAGTTTTATGCGTATGAGCATTTGCCTTCATGCATGTATGTGTACCAAGTACATGCAGTGCCCTCGGAGGCCATAAGAGGATGCTAGATCACCTGGAACTGAGGTTAGAGCTGGTTATGAAAGGCTATGTGGGTATTGGGAACCAAACCCAGATCTTCTGGAAGAGCAGCCAGCCCACATTCTTAACCACTGAGCCATCTCTCCAGCTCCTAAACCTTCTTTTCTTAATAGAGCCAAAGAGTGAAAACAAAGAACTGTCTTAAGTGTCTCACTTGTGTCTGATGGGGTATTTATGCAGTCATTAAATGGAAAGTTCCTCCTGAAGGGAAGTCCAGAATGATACCCACCCACACAGTGTCCCCACTTGCCAGCTAGGGCATTGCCGCCAGGCAGCTCTGAGCCCAAATCTTGCTTCCTCTGTTGAAAGTGTACTTGGCCTCATTCCCAAAGAGTCACGGCTCCCCTGAACTCTGAGGTTGCCCGTGCTGGCATGGTCCTGGAAAGGAGGGGTGTGGCTTCAACTCAGGAAGTCTGGCTGGTTGGCTGTCTGTGATTCTCCAGGCCCTTTACTTTTGGCCTTGCCTTGCTCCTGCACCTGAACCCTTGAAGGCTGGCCATAGCACAGTGGGCACCTGCGTTCCAGGGAGGGCCATGACCCAGGCAGTGACCTAGGCCTAGCACCTGTTTTCAGAAACAGTGGAGCATGTTGCCCATTCCTACTCAGGAGTTGGTGGCATAGCTCCAATCATGTACTGGTGTTTGTGGGTTTAACTCCCCACATTTGTTTCTCCTGATTTTTGCCTCCACCAGCTGTCTTAGCCTAGAGATCACAAAGTTAATGGCCCTGAGCTGGACAGGTGTAAAGTGAGAGGAACAACTGAGTGTGAGGAGTATGCCTGGAAGTGTTGGACTCAAGGGTTAACTGTGATGCTGCATATCAGGAGATGGTGGGGACAAAGGTAAACCAGAGGGCATGAGCCTTACCGGGGGTGGGGGAGGGTTGGCAGTGTGTGCCTCTATTGATTCCTTTGCTCCTGGTACTAAAGGGTGATGATTCCCCTACATCTCTTCAACTTCGTGGACTGTGCAGAGGTACTTAGTAGATTCACAGATGTGAGCAGCCATCACCACCATCATGCTTAGAGTGTTTGCATGCCTGGAAAGGAAACCCCATAGCCACCTGTCACCTTTGAGTTCTTCCAAACTCATGCCCTGTCCCAGCTTTCAGTGACTACTAATGTATTGCCTAACTCTATAGATTTTCCCATTCTGCACAGTTCGAGTGAACGGAATCACGAAGCATGTGGCCCTTGCCTAGCATATGTTTCCATGTTGTAGAATGTTCCAGAAGCTCATTCCTTTTTATGGCTGAGTATGGCTGTGCCACCTTTCGTTTGTTCATTCATCCATTAGTTGATATTTGGGGGCTTCTGGGTTTTTTTGTTTTTTTTTTTTTCCCCTTCAAAACCAGGACTTCTTATGGCCTGGAGCTCAATTTTTGCTAAGGCTGTCCCTTAGCAAAGGATAATTGATCTTCGGCTGTTCTTACCTCTCCACTTCTGGGATTGTAGGTGTGCACCACTACACCTGTTTTTGTGTGGTGCTGGGACCCAGTGCTTCCTGTGTGCCAGGTGGGCACTCCACCCCCTGAGCTATGTTCCCAGCACTGGTTTCTGTCTTTACTATTGAGAATAATGCTGCTGTGAATGTTTGTGTACAGGAGAGTTTTTTTGAAAGATTTTTTTATATGTACAAGTGTTTGTCTGCATGTGTGTAATGTACAACATGTACATGCCTGGAGGCCAGAAGAGGGTGTGAAATCCCCTGGAACTTGAGTTATAGATGATTGTGATCTGCCATGTGGGTTCTGGCATCTGAAAACAGTTCTTCTGGAAGAGTAGCCAGTGCTCTTAACTGCTGAGCCATCTCTCCAGCCTTGTGTGTTTTTTGTGTGGATACATCTTTCATCTCTGTTTACATGCCCAGGAATGGGAACTCTGCATATAATGTTTTGAGGAACCACTGACTGTTTCCCACGTCCCATCCTACCAGCACCGGATGAGAGTGCCTGTTTCTCCTCATCCTTGTCAACATTTGTAATTATCAGACCTTGATATTCCAGCCACTCCAGTAGGTGCAGGTGACTTCTCCTTGTGAGGCAGATTTGTAGTCCCTGATGAGTGAAGTCATTCAGCTTATCTTTGTGTTTCATTCTTGTGTCTTCTTGGACAAATGTCCGTTTAGATCCTTTGCTTGTTACTCTTTTTTTGTTAAGTTGTAGAATACCATATTATATTCTAGATAAAAGTCATTCATGAGATGTGATATGCACTTACTTTTCATTCAGACTTGTCCTTTCGCTTTCTTGATAGCATGCTTTCAAGCTTATGTTTTTAATTTTGGTTAAAATGAAAATAATAAAATAAATAAAATTTTAAAGTGTTGGTTCAGTACAATATCTCTTTAAACTTTTTAAAGTTACATTTATTTATATGTTTATTTTGTTGGGGGTGGGTGAGCATGCATGCCACAGCACTCATGAGGAGGGCAGAGGGCAACTTGCAGGAGTTGGTTCTGTTTCCACCGTGTAGGTTGTGGGGATTGAACTCAGGTTATGAGCCTTGGCTGTGAGCGGTCTTGCTGGGCTTCCTTCTGTGCTCCTGTGCTTCCTGTCACCCTGACTCCTTGGCAAATGGAGCTCCTGAAGATTTGCCCTGTTGTCTTCTGTGCTTTGTCTACCCCGAGTGTGCGGTAGGAACCTAGGACCTTTCTGGTGTGTGTGGCTGTCCATCTATCTGTCCTAGCAGGAGCCATTGCTCTCTTTTGTCTGCACTGGATGATTTTGGTGTTGATGTCAAAAGCCAGTAGATCAGAGACAGGAGCTTAGTTCTGAGGCCCCAGCTCTGCTTCAGCTCTGTGCTGACCTGCATGTCTTTACTTGTGTCGGTCACAGTGTAGATCACCATTGCTTCAGAGCAAGTGTGACCATCTGTAAGTGTGAGTCTTCTGGCTCTTTCAAGTCTACTTTGACTGTTTTGGATCCCTTACAGTTCAATATAAATTATAGAGTCAACTTGTCAACTTAATCGTGAAGCCAGCGAGAGTTCTGCCAGGACTTAGGTTGGCCCCTTAACCATATTCACAGTCTCTGTCCATGAATGTGAGGTATTGCCCTGGTACCTGTGCCTCCTTTGATGTCTTTTAGTAGTGTTTCCAATTGAGAGTGTTAAGTTTTATACTAGTTTTGCTGAATTTATCTCTAAGTATCCTTTTTCATGGTAATAATTGTAAATGGAATTGTTTTCTTAAACTTTATTTTTCTAACATGTGCCTTATTTCTGCATATTGGTTTCATATTGTGTAACCTTGCTGAACTCTTTGGAGTTTTTAGTGAATTCCCTAGGTTTGTGTTTTTGTGGATATGTGTGTGTGTGTGTGTGTGTGTGTGTGTGTGTGTGTGTGTGATGTCATATGTGAATACAGGTAGTTTGACTCCTTCCCTTCGAATTTGGAAGTTTTAATTTCTTTTTCTTGCCATATTGTCCTGGCTACAGTCTCTAGTACAGCGTTAAATAGAAGTGATGACAATAGCCACCGTTGCCTTACTCTAGATTGTGAGGAGAAAGCTGGCATCCTTCCACCACTAAGCACGATGTGGGCATTTTATAGGTGCCCCAGATGGGGTAGTGTCCCAGGGACTTCTAGGCTAGACTGAAAGTGTGTATTTTTAAGTGTGTTTGTGAGGATAAGGACAGCTAACATTCCTCACCCCACCTTGCCTCTGCTAGCATAGGTGCAGATTGGGCCTCCAGAAGAAAACAGATTCAGTCTCTCCAGGGTTTTGTCTGATTCCTAGAGCTTCCAGCAGGCAGTGAATGGGCATCTTTCTGATGCTGCCTGCCCTGCCCCGCTCAGGACTTCTCTCTCCACCTGTGAGAGAAGGGTGCAGGGTATTGGACAATGGTGCTGTTCCTGTGACCAGATAGTAAACCTCTGCTTCCACCATGCAGGTCATCTTTGAGAATGCCCTTAAAGGAGTGTGGTCACATTGTAGAGCTGTGGTCACAGACACATTGAGATTGTCATGGGCCTTTCTGCTGCCAGACTAGATGACGTTGGACTTGGAGTAGATGCCCACTATATCTCCTTTCTCTTCCATGATTGGTGAGGTGGAGACTAGCTCTTGTACAAAGGCCTTCATAGACACATAGATGGTGGTAGTGCAGACCACTGCAGAGGTAGGAGAAATCCAGCACTTCAGTGGCCAGCAAGCTAAGGAACCTAAGGACATGCTTGTGAGTAAGGATGCATGTGATGCTGCCTGATTCGGGTTCATAACCAGCCATCTCTGCATCTTGTTTAGGTTAATGAAGAGACAGCATCAGAGAAGCCAGGTGAGAGATGGAGAAAGGTAGCTGAGGGGAGTGCTAGGGGTGCACCTCACTCCAGATTCCTACCTGTGTTCTAGCTTGGCTCTGTGCAAGGCTGACTTACATAAAATACTGGTCAGCAAACACTCTATGTCCACCTGCAGAAAAACATCACATGCGGCTAATTTAGGACCTGTGGGAATCGGTCATAGCAACCATGAGAGGGACATACATATGTATGTTGCTGGAAGATTCCAAGGCACCTAGGATGCTCCTTTTCTAAACTTCCAGATGTGACTGTCTACATTGCAAGAGGCACTGGCTCTGTTCATGGCTTGGGGACCTTTTTTTTTTCTGTTCCTCCTTTACTATCTTATGATTTAGGTCTATGTTTTCTAATCTGTTTTAATTTCCTCTTTAAAAGTTTTTTTTTTTTTAATTTTGGTGTATGAGTGTTTTGCCTGCATGTATGTGTGCACCACATGTGTGCAGTGCCTATAGAAGCCAGAGGAGGGCATCAGATCCCCTGGAGCTTGAGTTAGAGATGGTTTTAATCCCATGTGGGTGCTGGGAATAGAACCCAGGTCCTCTGGAAGAGCAGCCAGTACTCTTAACCACTGAGCCATCTCTCCAGCTTTTTTATTTTTAAGACCCTGGGGTCTCCCTACATTTCCTGGCTGACCTTGAGCTTCTTGGCTCAAGTGTTCCTCCCACCTCAGCCTTCTGAGTAGCTGGAGCTGTAGGTGTGATGCTCATACTTTTCCCAAGCATTTTCATTGTTCCCTTTATAAAAGAAGGAATAATTGCACAGCCCTGTGTGTGAGTGTGCCTTGTCAAAGCTTGACACTAGGAGGAAAAGCTTCAGTTGAAATTCATCCACACATTGGGAAACATACCTTATCTTTGTGTTCTTCTAGAGATTAAAAATAACTTCCCGCTATCAAGAAGAGGGGAATTTGAAATCAGGAGAGGTATGTCTGTTGCCACAGCAACCAACTACAGTTTCTCTTAGGTTGCCCTTCGTGAGTAAGCTGAGGGTAAACCTATGGCCAGAAGAAAGACCTTTCATCCAGGACCGAGTGCTCTTCAGAGTCAATTTTTGGCTTGGCTCTGTGTATAGGTAGTGAGTACACCACATCTGGAGGTATTCAGATAGAAGCTAGAATCTTTGTTTAAAAGACTGGAGGATTCCAGCACTACCGCTTCCTCTAGAAGACCTCTGAGCTCCTTCAGACACTGCCATTCTTGGGTTACCACTGTGTGAGTATCAATGCCCCCATCTTCACAGAGTCACAATGGGCTGTAGCCATTCTGTCCCACGGCAAGCACCCTGGGAAGCGGCACCTTGGAGGCAGGCAGGCCTTCTGAGTGTGGCATCTGTCCCAGCAAGTTCCATGGAACACTGACCTTGGGTCTCTGCTTTCTCCTCTAACTGCTTCAAGGGGAAATCAGGTCCTATTTCTCCCTTCTCCCTCTCTCGAACCTGCAGGATCTTTCCGAGTGTTGATGGGCTGTGACGGGTGCTCCCAGCTTCCTTCAGAAGGCTGTCTCTGAAGGACACATTTGCACATTTCTTTGGCATTTTGCAGCTGTTAATTAGCAGCATTCTCATTTCTCTTCTTCACAGACAAGAAAGCTCACAGCCGTTCTCACGTAGCTCCTAGACAATGCTTCGTTCTTCTCTATTGATAGGGATTTGAAGCTCCACAATGGCTCCTGTATGTATGTAGTTGTCTTCTCAGTGTCTTTGGAGGAGATCTGAGTGCGCAATGCAGGAAGCAGGCTGTGGTGGAAGTTTTCATGCCCACACAATGAACCCCAGGCTGAGCAAGGCTGATTAGTTTTGCTCACACAGCCCCCAGAACCCTCTGCAAGGGGCCTTTATTTTATTTTTGGCTGGTTTGCACAGAAGAGTGTTTACCTGATTTAAACTCAGGATTTCTTCCTCCTCAACCATTCCTCATATTTCATGAGTCCTCTGAGCTTAGCCTGTCACTGAGAGCTTGGTGTGCCCTGAGCACTTGACACTTCTTTCTGCTGTGTTCATTCAGCAAAGCTCTAGTGCAGAGTATGGCGGTAACAAGGAATAAGGCTTGCAGGCTCTGCTCTGGTGAGCCATAGTAGTGCTTTTTTACCGCTCAGTACTGCAGTGTGTGGCCAGCCATGATGCCCTGGGGCATAGCAGAAGCACACTGGGGACGAGTTGGTAGGAGGTGACAGGTTGTAGAGCTTGAATTCAGCTGTGTCCTGTGTCTTCTGTGAGGCTGTTGTGGATGGTGTGGTGCCTAGCCCCTACTTTCACTCTTGGGGAACTATCAGAGCTGACCACTGCATGAAGTTTTATCTAGGCTGAGACTCCTGGATACCTGTGGTTTTTGTGTGAGCTCTGGTCATCCCTGTAGACTGATGGGTGAGAGATTAAAGACGTGGGTCCCAGTCCTCTTGCATGGTAACTTGACTTACTTCATGGCATTGATGAGTACATCAGAAGAGAGAGAAGCTAATGGTCCCACTGATGGTCAGAAATATTACCAGGGTCTTTATCCATCTGAAAATGTCACATGCCACAAGTCTGAAGTGTGAATGGGGCCCAGGAAGGCGGGGCTGGTGAGCTCATGGACCATACAGTTTCTTAATGAGGAGTAATGCATTCATCATCTCCAAACTGATGACAGGACTTTCCCTTGGGCTCAGTACTTGATGACATTCTCAGGTGGCACTGTCAACACTTAGAAATGAGAACTCATTCCAGACACCCCCACTGCCTTTCTCAGTGTTCCTGAATGCCCATCAAGAAGCATGTGAGGTTACAGACTCTTGAGGAGTATAAGCCACCTACACAGTCTAGTGAGGAGTGCTCCAAGGTCTCCATGGGACTACGAGCTAGTGTTCAGCTCTCTACTTCTCTCCGTGCTGTTTCTTTGTCTTCAGAGTGACCTCACACACAGGACTCAAAGCTTTGTTACAGGCCAGAGTGAGCTGAAGTGAGTCCAGGAGTGGAGCAGCCAGACTTCGCTGCTTCCCCACATGCAGCCTGGTGCTGTCCCCCCCTTCTGTCATCTGGAAGGTGGATGAATGTCCATCTTCTGGGAAGCCAAGTGGAAGAGGAATTGATTTCCCCACTGCCATTTTGTGCTTTTGTTTAAAATGTGCAAACCAATTTTTTTTTTTGAAGGACAGAGAGGAAAACAAAAAAGAAAAAGCCCACCCACGCCTGTATTGCCCACGTGGGTCTGTCGGCAGCGCGTGCACCGTGTAATTTCCTCAGGTTATAAAGGACATGCCAGCTCCTGACAGCAGCAGCTCCTGCATGTGCGTCAGACAGGGGGCTCAGGTCATGTTCTCAGGGGTGCTCATTCCTCCATGCAATTTTGCATGAGTTTTCTTTAGGGGAAATGTAATAACCGTCCACAGCAAAGCCTGATGACTGGTGGCTTTTCCACCCGTAGTTAATGCTAGACTGGCTAGCAGCAACAGCTCAGATCCCACAGCCATCATTTTGGAATGTAAGTGTGATTCCCACCCTGGGATCCTTGTTAATCTACTTTAAGCCATCATATTAAATAAGCCAGGCACACCTCATCTGCTTGAATGTGCCCTGGAGCTCAGTTACACCTGCATAGAGCAGCTTGGCCCAGCTTTCCAATTTTGTCTACCCCTAGCTACCTGTGGGCTTAGGCCTTTCCTAGCTTAGAGTCTCCCTGCTGGCCCTCTCCTCTCCTCCACTCCTCTTCTGTTTGCTGAAGGCCCCGTTTCCCTGTGAAGGAGGCAGTGCCCCCAGACTGGGGAACTGAGCCACCACAGTTGGATCTCTGTCTCCCCTTCAGGCTGTTTCCACCCTGCCTTTGAGGCATGGCTTGCTCTTCCGTCCTTTAAAGCTGTTGGATCAGAATCCATAAGGTCTATGTTCTCTGTAGAGTTCTTCAGAACTTCCCATTCTTAGCCATGCTAGTTCTGCTCTGCAGAGCTACGGCAGTGTTAAGCACCTGGTTTCTGTGCTTTATCAGAGACTCACTCTGCCGGCCTCTGTCTGATCAAGGTATAGAGGCTGGGTGCAGGCGGCTAGTGCCAGATACCAGGCTCTGTGAAGTCTTCTGGAAGGTGGAGGTCAGTAGGAAGGGGAAAGACAAGCTGAAAAATTCCAAACAGTGATGAGGGGAATTCAACCCAGTGGAGGGAAGAGCATGCCTGTCTGGTGAGGGAAGTGAGGCTTGAAATTGGAGCCAACAGCTGAGGGCTGGGGGAAGAGGCAGAAAGTTGGTTATTTTTCTTTGATGGAGAACCTGTTCGCACTCCCCCCGGAACCCCACCCCACAAATTCTTGGTATTGGAACTAGGTTTACAAACGCTGAACTGTTTGCTGAATGCATTTATACCCCTAAGCCCCACTGTGACAGACTGCAACTGGCAAAGTCAGTCACTCGCCCTGCCCCTGCCTGCCCAGCCTCAGAAGCCACCCAGCTGAAACACATGCCTGAAGGACATGTTGTGGGAAGTCCCTGTTTGATAGTCAGATGTCCCCCGTGAGGAGCCACTGCAGCTGAGCCAGTACTTGGAGCTGTGGTTGCTTAGGGGGGTCTCTAGGGCTGCATGGGTAAGGAAGGGTAAAGGGTGCTCTGGGAGCCAAAAGACTAGGAAATTCAGGCTTGTGTTTGTTCATTCACCTAAAACTTCTTAGTTGGTCATGACTTCAAGCAGAGCTGGGTTGCAGAGATGGATAGGCCCGCAGGAGCTCAGGCATGGGTGATCTGAGTGGTCTGTTATCAGGTCTGTTGTGCTGTGAATTCAAACAAGAACTCTGGAAACCACTGTCTGTCCCCAGTTCTACCAGCTCCTGACTTGCAGCTTCACATGAGACTCCGAGGGATGTGCTGCTCTTACTAGAGCCACCTCGCCAAGACATCCTAGGTTTGAATCTTCTGCCTCCAGGTTACCGTGTATTCTCATCCATCACACTTTGATCAGTCCCCCCCCCTTTTATAGAATGCATAAAATTGAGATGTATGCTGCTTTAGATCCCTCTGGCACTGACACCCCATCTTCAGTTCATGCCCTGGCTGCTGGGGTGACAGAGGATCTTCTGTGTCCACTTCTAGCCTGGTAGATCCTGAGTGCTGTTATCTCAGGAGGTAAGCTACTGCTAACAACCCCTTGAGCAGAAATGAGACCTGCAGCCTTGTGACCCTGTCCACCTCTGCTTTGCAGGTGCATCCTCTGCTCCCAGGCTCATCAACTGTCATGGTCCATGACTTATGCCTGGCCTTCCCAGCCCCAGCAAAGGCCATCATTCATGTCTCGGACATCCAGGAGCTCTACGTTCGAGTGGTGGACAAGGTCAGTAGACACTTACCCGCACAGCTCCCTCTCTGCTGATGCACATAAAGCAAGGACAGTATGTCCTGGGAAGTGTTTCCTTATATCCTTTGCTTTTCCTCCTGGGCCCTGCCCACCTCTGTCCCCTCCAGAGTGGCTGAACTTATGTTACCATCTCTGACTCCTGTGCCTCTTATGGACAGTGCAGGCTGATGTCCCTGCTATATGTCTTCATCCTAGTTGTCATCAGTAAAGTTGGCAGTAAGTCCTGCCTGCTGCAGGATTGACTGAATTAGCCTTGACTTGGGAATGCATGTCCTCTGGCTCACATAGGTTTATTCACCAGCCTGGCACACACCTTGCTGAGCATGGAGTTTTGCCTCAGAATGTAGGATGAGGATTCTTGGGAATTTCAGGGGCAATTGAGTAAAACTCAATACTGCCAAGTGCTCCTGTGATGTGAATAAACAGCAGACCGAGGTTTTCCTTTTGTGTGAATGGGAAACTGATTTAGAGCTGAGGTGGCTGAAGGTAGGCTTCCAGGGCTTGCTGCCCAGTCCCTGTTTACCTGTGCTGAGGAAAAGGTTAGTCATTGAAAGAGGGATGTTCAGGCAGCCTAGACTTCATAGCTTAAAGCTAAGAGTCTATTACCCAGCCTCAAATACTCCCCTGAGTATTTTCTTATGGAGACAGGTTAGCTGTATATCTCAAGCTGACCTCCAACTCACTGTCCTCCTGCCTCAGCCTCCTGAGTGCCAGCACGGCCAGCTTCCCTTCAGCTTACTCACTAGATTCCTCGTCAGTAGGCACTCCGGGCCCTCCTTTCCTAAAGTGCCTGCTGATAGACTGCACAGATTTGAGCTGTTCAGACACTAAGCGCCTCTGTGCCCGTGTTGTTCTAAGCTGTGTCCTGTCTCTAATTTGATTGGTAGCCCACCAGTAGAGAGTGGAGTCCATGCCTCGTGCTATGGCCAAGCCTCCCCAGCCCCCGTGCACTATAAATTCATCACTTTTCACTCGTTGATTGGCCAAGTCCAGACATCATTCTGGGTGACTTGTCTGTAGTTCCTAAGCTCTGAGATGGAGGTTGGTGATGCTGAAAGCCTTGGGTGCCACATGTTGGGGGAATGATCACTGAGATACCACTCCTGAGCCTGTGCCTTAGGTGGAGATCGGGAAGGCAGTCAAGGCCTATGTCCGCGTGTTGGACTTCTACAAGAAGCCTTTCCTGGCCAAGTACTTCACCTTCATGGACCTGAAGCTGCGAGCTGCCTCCCAGATAATCACGCTGGTGTGAGTCCTCACAGGAGTTGGGAAGGGTGTCCTGGGGATGGGGCTGATTCCCATTGTAGCTTCTCAAGCCTCAGAGGAGGAATCCAGTGCTTCTTTCTGTCTCAGGGCTCTCGATGAAGCTCTAGACAACTACACAGCCACATTCCTCGTGCATGGGGTGGCCATTGGCCAGACCAGCCTGTCTGCAAGCGTGACGGACAAATCTGGGCAGAGAGTCAGCTCCACCCCACAACAAATTGAGGTAGTTCTGTTCCTTTTGCTCTACGGGCTCCATCCTGGTTGGGCGTGTCTTTACCGTGACAGGCTAGGATTTCAGCTATAAGGAGAAGCCATGTTAAAGTCTGTACCTTACCATGTCCTCTGAGCAGAAGGCATAGTCACCAGCTCCCAGGTATGTGGATGGCAGCATTAGATGCATAACCAAAGGGACCTTGAGATGTTGACTTCCTTCTGTGCCATAGGGGTCTAGGCAGTTCAGAGAAATGCTGTGCTATGTCCCGTGGCAAAGGGACAGGCAAAGATTCTTTCCAGAAAGCAGTGGCCAGGTGGAAGCCATAGACTGATTTTAGCTTGTATAGAACTGACTCCTCCAGTCAGTTCTGAGCCTTAGCCCAGGCCCTGGAGGGCTGAGAGCAGCACCTGCCAGGGTAGTGCAAGCAGAACGGATCAGAAAGGGAATTCCTGGGGCAGGTTGTTCAGGATCAGCTGAGTTCTGAGGCCCCTACACCGTCTCAATGTGGTGTAGGCTATCCTGCATCTAGGTTTTCACAGGCACCCCACTATAGGCAGAGGTCAGGGCAGCCAGGGTCAGGCCACCTTGCCCAAGAATCCCCAAATACCCACTAGCAGCAGCAATAGCACCATATTCTGCAGGCCTTGGCCACACAGGGGTGGCAGGCTTCATTGATCTGCCTTCAGAAGCGGGCGGAGGCGGTTTGTGCCTCCAGATGGAAGTGTGCCTTCCTCCTACTGGCGGTGAGGAATTCGTTTCTGCCTATAAATAGCACAGCCCAACCAAGACTAATTCTCAGCACAGAGCAGTCTCCACGCTCTCCTTGGAGCACTTCTTACATGTTTGACAAGCAGGAACTTGTGGGGGCTGTGGGGCAAAGTTGCTACAGAGATGAGGTGTCTACCTGGCTATTGACTGCTCCTGAGCCCTTTCTTCTGAGGGGAAATGGTGCAGCTGTTGAAGTAAAGCCCTGTTCCAAGACTGTTTGCTTTTAGTAGTGCTAGAGACAGCTTTCCAAAGAGGAATCAGAATTCTGGGGACCCCAGTCACAACTTCGGCAGACACCCTTAATTACCACAGGGCTTGTCAGACCCCAATTACAGGGACCCGCCTCTGGCTTCATAGGTCTCAGGTAGATTAGATCAGAGGATTCCTGATGGGTCCCCAGGACGCCATCAGGAAGTACTAGTGCTGCTAGTTGGGGCCACACGTTGAGACCTGCACTGAGAGGTCAAAGGTCATTATTTCTGTGATCATAGGTTACCCCAGCACTGCCAGTTACCCTCAGCTGAGGGATGTCCCCATGTTCAGTGCACATCCTATGCAGCCAATATCAGCTTGCAGATGCCAGTCCCTTCTCTCTTCTACCTCCACATCCAGGTCTTCCCTCCGTTCAGGTTGATACCCAGGAAGGTGACACTGATCATTGGCGCCATGATGCAGGTAGGAGCCACTGCAGGTCAATGCAGGCCTTCACGGTTGGCACCCTTACCCTCGTGAGATGATGAGGGCTCTCCAGCGTGGCAGGTCCTGACAAGAGCCACTGTTTCTCACTTCTTAGATCACCTCCGAGGGTGGCCCCCAGCCTCAGTCCAACATCCTCTTCTCCATCAACAATGAAAGTGTGGCAGCAGTGAGCAGTGCTGGGCTGGTGCGTGGGCTCATGGTTGGCAATGGCTCTGTGCTGGGGGTCGTGCAGGCGGTGGATGCTGAGACTGGCAAGGTCATC
Organism: Peromyscus attwateri; assembly: GCA_902168425.1. Classification (NCBI taxonomy): domain Eukaryota; kingdom Metazoa; phylum Chordata; class Mammalia; order Rodentia; family Cricetidae; genus Peromyscus; species Peromyscus attwateri. The sequence continues at coordinate 26,324 of CABHPP010132025.1, forward strand.
ATCGTATCTCAGGTATCACCTATGCCACCGGTGATTGGCTTCTGGGAGTGGTTTTGGTGTGGCGGATTTCTGCCAGATTTGGTCTCTGCCTCTTTGAGGACACCCAGACCTGAGGTGGCCCTTCTCCAGACTGAGCCTCCTGGGTCCTTCCAGATGCTCTCTGAGATAAGATCACTAATATCCCCAGCCCTACAGGTTCTGTCGTATATAATGAGGGTACCCGTGCTGGGGAACACTGATCTTGATATTTTGGATTCCTTGGTATATGTTTCACTACCTTCCCCCTCTGCAGATGAATTGTGTGGCAAACCTGCTAGTGGCCCATGGCTGTTGTGGTGCTTCTGAGCCTTGGCCCAGGACTGCTTGAGGTTAGAGCTCTGGGTCCTTTTGTGCACTGTCTGCAGTGGGTCCTGATCATGTGGTGATGGGATGGAAGGGATCATTCCTGATGAGGTGCTCTGTGTGTAACAGCGTGTGCCTAAATTCACAGGTGGGTGCTGGAAGCATGCTGTATGACAGCCAGTAATTTCAGACCTAGATTTGTAGTTCAGTCTTCTGCTCATTTCCTCCTTAACCACTGGCCCACTGGCTCTGGCTGCCTAGGCTCTTTGGTGGGCTTATTTCCCAGTTGCTTTTTTTTTTTTTTTTTTGGCCAGCAGGGAAGCTGGAAGCCTCAGTTGAAGCAGTTGTCTCCCCCTGGAGGCGTTCCCTGACCCACACCAGTGGGTTGCTGACAACAGGTGAAAGTCAGTTTTCACAGACTGACAGCTTCCCTTTCTGTAATGCAGTGGGGAATCCTTTCTACTCCCAAGAAGGCCTAAAACCCAGAAGGGCATCTGGATATCTATCTCTCTCTCTCTCTCTCTCTCTC
>CABHPP010132026.1:0-24790 GCA_902168425.1 Peromyscus attwateri
GGGCATTCATAATTAAGAATAAGCCTCCGTGGGTGATTTATTTGGGAGCTGGGTGGTGGGCCCCCAAAAGAGTAAAAAACAACCAACAACAGTTCTTTATTTGTAGAAAGAGAAGTGGATGTGGACAAAGGAAAAGGAAAACAAAGTGCTCAGGGTTGGAAAGATGGCTCAGTGGTTCAGAGTACTCACTGCTTTTGCAGAGGACCTGGGTGAGTGTCTACATCCAGATGGTGGTTTACAACCACCTGTAACTCAAGATCCAGGGCATCCAACACCTTCTTCTGGCTCCCACGGGCTCTTGAACACACACAGTGCATATAAACATACACTGGTGCACACACACATCACACACAGTAACAGTGGAGGGACACACAGTGCTGCTCACACTGTCACACTGCTGGAGTTGACAGTACACAAGTCTGCCGCACTGGGTTTTAAACATGACAGTTTGTTTCACAGAGCTCTCTGATCTTTTATTATTTTTCCCCTTGGGCTTCCTAGAGACTTTGAGCAACCAGAGTATCAAGAAATATCCCAGAAGACACCAAAGGAGAGCTGCAAATAAGGACAAGCAAATGTGAGCCTGAGTGGGTAATAATGCCAAAAGCTCAAACTCAGCTGCAGTTTGAAGTTTCGGACTTCTTTCTTGAGCCACAGAAATGGGCAAAAACCAAACAACTCCACACCCTCAAATTCAGTGTGATTAGTAGAGTAAAGGCGTTGCTAGACCCTATACTTTCTTGTCAAAATGAGTATCAAAAGTAGTAGTCAAAAGTGAATAACATGTCTAAAACACCAGCCCTCCTGGGTCCTAACCCCCATTCCTCCTCTGCTACTGAAAACATATTTAAGACACAAACAACACTTTATCACCAACTAAAAGTTCAAGCACCCAACAGCTACATATCCCTCACAAATATACACATGGAGGCCAGAGGACAATGAGCGTCCTGCTCTATCACTCTCTACCTTATTCCTGTGAAATCTGATGTTTTTTAATTTATTTTTATTTATGTGTTGTGCGCGCGTGTGTATGTGCGTGCGTGTGTGCGTGCGTGCACCATGTGCATACAGGTGCCTACAGAGAGCAGAGGAAAGCACTGGATCCCTGAAGCTGGAGACAGGCAGTTGTCCAAGGTGGGTGCTGGGCACTGAACTCAGGTCCTCAGGGAAGGACATCAAGCACATCTAACATCTGAGCCATCTTTGCAGCCTATATCTTATTCCTGTGAGAAACAGTTTCTCGCTGACCCTGGTGCTAGGCTGGTGCCCAGCAAGCTGCAGCAATTTTCTTGTCTCTGCCCACCACAGAGTTAAGGGCCCACATGCAAGCACACCCAGGGTTTTAGCATGGTCTGGGGCTCCCAACTCAGGTCCTCATGCTTATGTGACAAGGGCCACTACTAACTGAGCCATCTCTCCAGCTCCACACTCTGACACTCTGAAATAATGTCAGTCTTGACAAACATCAATTTTATCATTAACATACAAACATCACACATGTTTATACTAGTTAGAACTCCCATAAAACAGTCTGACTAAGAGGTATGCACAGTAGCCGGGAGTTGGTGGCGCACGCCTTTAATCCCAGCACTTGGGAGGCAGAGGCAGGCGGATCTCTGTGAGTTCGAGGCCAGCCTGGGCTACCAAGTGAGCTCCAAGAAAGGCGCAAAGCTACACAGAGAAACCCTGTCTGGGAAAAAAAAAAAAAAAAAAAAAGGGGGGCATGCACAGTAAGTATTACTGCTAGAAAGCTGAGCACTGTAGCCTTCAGGTCATGGGGTTTGCTCTACGCGGGTGTCTGCCATGCACAGTGGCTAAGGACATGGACTTAGAACACGGTGAGCTGTTAACATCTTTGTGCTCAGAGACCTTATGTATGGAAATGGCAATGACAGCAACTGCCTCGCAGTTCTTTTACAGTAATTATTTTGAGTGTAAAACAGGCACACAGGAAGCATAACAGAAATGCTCATTAAGTCCTTTTCATTTGTTTTGAGATACGGTGTCACTATGTACCAGCTGACTTCAAACTCACAATCTTTCTGCCTTAGTCTCCTGAGAACTGAGATCACAGGATGCATCACCATGTCCCATTTCAACAACTAATTATTTATTGTTAGAAAATATTTTAAACTACTTGAAATAATGCTGATAAACTTTTTTAAATGGTCAAATGTGTAGAGAAAGCAAATCAAACATGTTTATAAAAGATTTACAGATAAAATGCTATTTATCTCACTTTATCAACTGGCACACACTTATTCTGTCATTTAAATAATTATTAATCATATCTTCCATGCCTGGCACTGTGTGATGTAATGATGTCACATGACAAATAAGGTCAAATCTTACTTTATCTACAAATATCTGCTGAAGATCAGGTACTCTGCTGATGCTTATATTAAAATACTATGTGTATATCTAAGTATTTAATTACAATCCTGTGCATATTTGCTTAAGATTGTGCCTAAACCTACTATAAGCCCAAGAAGGTGGCTGATGACAGGGAAGAACAAGGATTTCATCACATTTTCCTTCACTCTTAGCCCAGGCCCAGTTCACAATTAATGACTGTTGGAAATGATAACCTAGCACGAATAGTACTGTCTTCCTTGTGTTTACCAAGTAACTTCCTCACTCCCAGAAAAACAGAAATCCTCTTCAGCAGCTGGCCTCCTTCCTCTCAGGCAAATCTACAGCTGCTCAGACCTCTTCAAACTGCCACTGTGTGGATATCACCTCCACACTATCACACATATAACTTCCTTTGAACTTAACTAGTTCAATCTGCCTATACTCACTAGCTTAGATGATTTAAGTATAACACACAAAACTTCAGTCAGTATAAATGGCAAAATGGGACTTAAAAGAAAATTCTTATATAGGAATAAACAGCTTTACATATACTTTAAAAATAGACAGTAATTACCCAAATTACTGTCTTCCTCTTTAGCTCTAAGCAGCTGGATATTCTTAAATTTAAATATTTAAGAAATGAGATAATACATTCCTAGGAAAAGATTCAGACTTCCAGCCTTCTCCATTCCTCGATGGCTAATCCCCTGGGGAAAAAAATCAGTTGCATCTGTTTGTCTTTGAATTGATTTTTCTTAATTTTTCTTTTGTGGTAAGATACACATAAAATGTATCATCTTAACCCTTTTTAAGCTTAGTCATATGGAGCACATACACACTGTTATACAAACAAGCTCTAGGGTTTTTGTCTCTCGGAAACTGAAACTCTACACCCATTAAACCTCTCTCCATCATCTTCCTCCCTGACAACCACCGTTCTCCCATCTGTCTCTGTGACTCTGAATCAGACAGTAGACACACATACAGTATCTAATTTTTTTAAGACTGCTTACTTCACTTAGTATAATGTTCTCAACCTTCATTTATACTGCAGTATTGTCTGAATTTCTTCCATTTTAATGCTAATGATATTCTACTGTGTGTATTTGTTTTTCCAGCTACCAATCACAGGCACTTTCTTTCACATAACAATTATTATAATGTTGCTATGCATATAGCTACAAATTGATTTTTAAACAATTCGTCAAGAGCTCACAGTAAGAAAAAAAATATTTAGAAAACAGACTCGCCATGTAGCTTCTAGAAAAGCATGCTGTTTTTCATACAATAAAATTAATAGGAAAAAATTGTAAAGCTTATCTATTTGAGTTGTCACTAAGTTCTATTTCTTCAGCATTCAGGCATGACGTGTACCAAACCACTGAATGGAAATTCCATTTCTAAAATGACTATATAGCACTTTATTATGAAGGAGCCTCCACCAGTATCTTCCCATGGCAAACAGTTTCATAAGAAAGCAGTAAAACAATGGCTGATTTTTCATGAAACATCTTTACAGCCTCACTAACCAGTTCATGTTTCTTTTTTCAATTTTCACTTTTCGAAAGGAAAACACACCTGTTATTGAGACACACTAAATCACATAATCAATAAGCTGCTTAGAGGTTTAAAGTATCACAGATAAGGATCTTAAGTCTTGTGTAACACTAGGTAAAGCTTTTCTGTTTGGACAAAGGTGGTGAGGGCATGAGCACCACATATCAGAGCACTTGTTTCCAAGTCTAGAAAAGAGCATGCTATTATGTGTCAGGAATCCCAAGGCTTCTATTATGTTTCAGCACCAGTCCCCATCCCAAGGTGTTGCTATGGTAGAGCATTAGCTAGGCTAGCTTACAGCATTATTATTCCCAGAAGACTGCTCAACAGAAAATATCAGAGCTCAGTCCTCAGTTCCCTAATAATCCCTCCCTTTAAGAAGTTTCAAGATGGCTTACTATGCTTTAAATGGCAAATACGATACATACAGAAATCATCTGTTTACAGGAACATTTACACTCACTGTTCCACTAAACAGATGAACTGCAAAATGCTTCTAAGGAGACAAGAAGACACCTCTACTGTTTCTTGGAAGAGTTAGGCTGGGGATGCTGACAGGGGGAACTTATTTTCCTCCAAAAGTTCAGAAGAGATTTTTAAATTGTGACATTTGTCAGCACCTATGTGACTACACAACACAATCTTACTAGAAATCCTAGACTATGAGCTCTAGTTAATATTAGCACATCAATTATTAATTCATCATTTGGAAAAAACTGTACCATACTAATGCAAAAAATGTTGAAAACAGAGAAAACTGGGGAGGCAGGGGGTAGAAAGCATAAGAGAAGGTTTTATATTTTCCATGCAATTTTTCTGGAAGCATAAAACTAGAAGCCTAAGCAATAAAGTCTACTGGTCAATAAAGATGCAAGAAAATCCAGTAATTTTTATATGTAACAAGTATATTATGTATGTTTTGTAAGAGATGACTTAGTTATTAAACTCTAATTACAATTAATATAGAGATAATAAGAGCTATATCACTGCAGGACTCTCATTCAGTAAAATATTTCACATTTTCAAAAAAAAAGTTCCCACCTAGAACACACAAACGCACACTCCACAGAATGAAGAGGCATCGTAAGAGATGGTCCTGCAGAGACTGCACGAGGATGATCCGTAGAAGACTCTCATCTCTCCTTTCCATAATCACTCCCTAAGGGATCCTTTGAGGCATTTTTCCCTAGCTATGCTCACCGATGAAACCCAAATACCACAATTACCACTACATCATTATAAAGTCATTCTCCTCATACATAATCTAACTTGCCATTTCTTTTCCTATCAGGGGCTAAAAATATGTATTTAACCAGCCTGTATAAAATTTAATTGAGGATCCTCTAAATTTTACATAAGAATATACTGCTTTTATTCTCAAGTATAACCTGTCGACAACATGAAATAGTCATTTCAAGGAAGAAATGGAAAACATGTCAAATATAGTCTTTTTGGTGTATTAGTAGGTCTAAAGGTTCTCCCAATTTTTAGGCAAATATTATTTCTGCAACAGAAAAACATTTACAACCATTAATTTTCAAATTGGCTTGATCCAAGCCCTTGAAGTCTTTTAGGTGACTATATTTTCAATGCTCAAGGACATATGGGTGTGTTTGGGGTGTGGATGGAGAACTACAATTAGCAGGGTTCAAATCTCAGCTATCTTCCCTGAGTTTATTCACCAGAGGGCAATTACCTTACTCTCTCAGACTCAGCTGCCATACCCTGAAAATGAGGATACCAGAATCACCAAAGCACAGGCTGTTTTAAGGCTTAAATGAAATAATAGTGCTAGCACAGAGGCTGGCATACAATGAACACCAAATAAATGGTAGGTGAGAGAGACAGGGGCTGTTACAGTGTGGCCCACGCTGGGCACATCGAGTTCCTTAGTGGGAAGCAGGAACACTGCCAGGAAGCTGCAGGCACAAAACCTCTTCCACGGGCTTCCTGAGGACAGCAACCATGCCCAACTCATCACACGCTAGCTGACAGCAAAATGGCTACACAAATATACGGACCATAAAGGGAGAGCCGAGAAACAAAGTAGGCACGCGTGGATGTGAGGCCAGCACAGACCTGAATGTGAAAACTTCTTGCCAAGCATGGACATGCTGCTCAATCGCCAGGTTTCATTTTCCTTATCTCTAAGGTGGGGATAATGCCACGGCCTCACAAAGCTGTTAGGCTAATGAGGAATCATTCATGTGACGCTCTCAGCATCACTTCCAATACACTGGAAGCTGCCAATCAAAAGCACTAAGCCATGGTAATGACGGGCACTTTTATAATCCAATGACAAAAGAAACAATCTCGTATTGTCTCAGCTATTTCTCCTTTTAAAACAATGTTAAAAATTCCACTTATTACATGGAATGCAGTTTTTCCTGAGAACTGGCTAAAGATGTATGTCTCATTTCTCTCTTTCCACAAAGCCAATCTGAATAAAGCAATAGACAGATAATTTAATCACTGAAATTACCTCATCTATGACTGATAATTAACCCACCAACTCCTTGAATAGAGCCATCTCCAGTACACAGTCAGAGATTCTCATAAGCCATGGTACAAAGGTGGCAGGAACAGACACCTATGGAAGTGCCTCACCTTTGTTCCCGATGCCCCCAGCCCTCTTTCTTGCTGTGAGCGAGAGAATTGCTATTAGCGTTAAAGTACTACAAAATAAAATTGGGTTTCAGCGAAAAGCCAATCACAGAAGGTACTATTGCATGACCCTGCTTGTATGCACTGTCCAGATTAGACAAGTCTGCAAGGACAGGAAGTGAGTCTGTGGCTACAGGAAGGAGGTTGCAATGAAGGGACCCAGGAGGAAAAATGATCAGTGCCTACTACCTACTCAGGAGCAAGGCTTTCTCCTTAGGAATGTTACAATGTTCTAAATGTATATGTGGCGATGGACAGACACTTGTAAATATACTGGAAGCCACTACTCTGGTTGCTTACAACAGTTAACTTTTGTGGTATATTAAATGCCTCTCGAAAATATAAAAAATACCTGTGAGTTCTGATATGCATTTGGATTCTTCCTCTTAATGAGTAACATTAAAGCTTCAAGGTCTGATTCTTTACAATGTTTTCCCCTTTTTAACAAGCTGCTAATACAGTACTTTATTACAGAACTTGTCTAAAAATAAACTATATCACTATTACTAAAAAAAAGTATCCTTCAAGTCATAAATCAATAATATCTAGGTTTATTTCAAAATATGATTCCTCATTTCAGTGATATAATCAACATATATTTCCAGTCTTGCTACCTACCAGGAAAGAATTATGAAAGAATTCATGTTTGAAATACTGGACTAGTATTTATTTCTGACTTTATAGCCACTAAGATTACATGAAGTGGACACTATGGTACACTGCTCAGACCTGGCCTCCAAGGACCCAGACCATACACTGGAACTGTTGGCTACTGTTGGCTCATAGTCAAGACTCATTCTAGGAACCGCCCTCACCCAAAAGCTTCCATCATCAACAGGAAACAGAGTACTGGAAGCCCTGGTCATGCTGCAGTACAACTGTTAAAACCTTCACCAGTGGTGAGTGGAATGAAGTAAGGAAAGGGAATGTGTTGGTGACCACATCTCAGGCTTTCAGATGTTAAGAAAGAGCAGTAATTGAAAGGACTATGGAAGGGCTGGGATGTAGTTCAGTGATAGAGTGCTTGCCTACCATATAAAGGGCTCTGGATTATCTACAGCTCCAAAGAAAAATAATAATAAATTAAAACTCTTTATCTAGTGTCAGAACACAGTCCATGAATGGAGTCATAATGAGGAGAATTCTGAGTGCTTGTGAGAACACTCCAAGAAAACAAGGCAAGAGTCTTGTGACCTCCATTCCTTCAAAGCATGGAATTGTTCTTGGACTGTGGTTTCGTGTTCTTCCCAGGTGTGGCACTCAGGGGTGAGCTTCCTTCAGACTGCTCATTATCGCTGCTGCTGTTACCTTCTGTATGCCTCTGGGAAATGCGGACTTGCCACCTGTAGTCTGTCCTTGTGGCTGTTTACAGCTTGAACTCATGAGAACTTTATCCACGAGAGCTTTCTTAGCCCTCAGATTATAAAGTGTCTGATGCTCTGAATAAAGCTGCCCATCACATGAGACTTTAGTTCACCTCATTATCAACTCCATTCTCCCAGGTCCCACCACCTCTAGAGCAATGAAATTTAGAACTTAAATTGTAGGCTAGCATCCACAGAGATTAAAATGGTTCAAATTTATGCTTCTGCATGACTGAAAAAACCCAAGTCTCAGGCTTAGAATTTTATTTTTACGGTGATCTCAGGTGATAATACTGGTGGGCTACTTAGGAGCAAATGTAAACCTATTCCAGACCCATAGAATTTCCACAAAACAGATGAATAAAAATTTTCAGTTGAAGATGAGCTCCAAATGACAACCTGTAAAATTCAGGCTGGGCAGGAGGGTTGCACACCTACAATGCCATAGCTAGGTATGTCACATGTTTTTATATTCTTGTCTTGACTATAAATTATATTTCTCATATTTCTTTGTCAATCCATTTCATTCTAGTTAAGTTATATTTTTTGTTACTATTCAGAATGGCATTAAACATATTTTCTTCTCTAACTGGTTACTGCTAGTTATTTTAAATTGTTTTCCTGAAGTTTAAGAAACCTTGATTTTCATTCTCCTTAAATCAACTAGCATCAGAAACCATGACTTTATACCTAGCGCTGTATCTACTCACACTAAGTAGAAAGTGCACGTTCATGCAGGTTGGTAGTGCCTAGAAGCACCCATGGGGACACCCTGAGTTGGCACTTAATTATCTCCACTCTCCAGATGTCATTTAGCCCACCAAGCCAAAAACCAACAAGGAAGTAAAGTCAATGGCTTAAGTAAAAGTTTATTGTCCCTCTCACGACAGTCAAAAGGTGCACAGGTGGTCTGAGGTGAACACAACACTCTGCTCCAAGGACCAGACCCCAGTTGGCTCTGTCTTCACCATGTAGTGTCCATCTCCGGATCAAAGGCTGATGCTTCAGTTCTGGTCATATCTCAGCCAAACAGGAAAGGGAAAAGAGGACATCTAGGAAAATGGGTTTTTCTTAAAGAAAATAACCCCAAAAGTTGTCACCACCTCCTCCTCTCACGTCCCAATGGCCCAAACCTATAGGGCCCAATCTATCTGCATCTACCTGAAGAATGGTGCTGGGTAGTCAGTCGTGAGCAAGATAAAGCACAGGCCGACTGGGGTTCTAGTTCTCCAAAGAAGAAAAGCAGCCTCTGTCTCAGGTGACTATCATCAGTCCTGCTACCGAAGCAGAAAACCCGCCATCTGCCTGAGGAGACACAGGCAAATCCAGGACACCACTCCACTTCTATCTCTGGACCTTATGCTAAAAGACAACAGGAATAGAGAGAGAGAGAGAGACAGCCACCACAGATGTGATGTCATACACTATGTTGCCAAACGTGGCACAACTGGATTGGCCCTAACCCTGCAGACCAGCATGTCTCAGTACTGCTAATTACAAAACTTTCTTCCTCTGGGAGGAATGGACCCTTGGTACTTCACTCTCTCTCTCATTCCATGGTAAAATAAAATCCCGAAGACTAAGTTACATAAACTCCCAGTCAATTATTAAAGACATGTAAGAGACCCTGAGCCCTAGTACTCCAGTGATCCTTCCAGAATCTCTTCTATTACTGAGAGTCCATCTTGCCACAGTTACAATCACTCCCAGAAGTTACATGGGTAAAATGGTAATTTTTTTCTTCCAAACATATGGTGGTTTGAATGCAAAATGTCCCCCATAGGTTCGGGTATTTGAACACTTAGGCCCCAGTTAGTGGTGCTATTTGGGGAGGTTTAGGCGGTCCAGCGTTCCTAGAGGAAGTAAGTCACTGGGGGTAAGCTCTGTGATTATATAGCCTCACCCTATTTCCAGTTCTCTCACTGCTTCATGCTCGTAGTTGAGAAAGTGAGCTCTCAGGTACTGTGGAATATTTGTTTACATTGTGTGATATGTCACTTTGATTGGTTTAATGAAGAGATGAATGGCCAATAACTAGGCAGGAGAAAATAGGAGGGACTTCTAGGCAGAGAGAGTAAGTAAGAGGGAGGAATCTAGGTACAGGGTGTTTGCCAGAAAACTCAGTGCAAGTAAGGCATGCTGTACTGAGGAAAGGTAAAAACCACATGACAGAACATAGATTAATAGAAGCAGGTTAATTTGAGTTATAAGAGAGCCAGTTGGGGACAAGCCTAAGCAAAAGACCAAGCTTTCATAATTAATAAGAAGTGTCTGTGTCATTATTTAGGAGCTGGTAATCCAAAGATAGTTTGCTACAGTTGGTGCCCAATGTGGGGCACAACCACATGGAGAAGTCCTGCCAGCCAGAGCCATTGCAGTCACCACCTGGGCCACTCTGCAGCACTCACAACAGTTGGCTGCCACTCGTGGAGACTCCAGAAAGTGGGCTCACCAACTTTCCAGAGCTGGGGCAGTAAATGCAGCTCCAGAGCTGCTACCCACCAGCGTGAGGCTAGACTATCACAGAACCAAGGTGGGGGGGCAGAGGCAGCCACCAGTGCCACTCTGCAGCAGTAGCCTAGCAGTTTAATATTTGTCTCCTGTGGTCAAAGAATGCTCCAAGTGAACAGATGCAGGCATGCAAAAAGTCAGGTTCAGAGCAAGAAAAACTCTGAATATATATAGTATGCTTAAAAATGGACTTAGATACTGAAGAAAAGAAAATGGTTATAGACAGTCATAGAAAAATAAATAAATACCTTAAAAATAATAAACTAAAGTCTTTAAAGAGAGAGTAAAGCAATATAAAAGGAACAAGCCATGTAAGGATGAGAAATAGCATACATAGGGCACCTGGATCCTGTATGTTGCTTTGTTGACTTTGAGTTATTTAAATGCTAATAAACAAAATTGACAGCTGCTGAGAGATATTAGATTGTGAAGAAAATTACTGAATAATTTTAGAATGGAAATCAGAAAATATGTTGCATTGGGAAAGAGATTATGCCTTTGTTTCCACAGGAAACAAAAAACTATGGATCTCTTCAAAATGAATGAAAATCAGATTTGATCAGGGGAGACCTCCTGAAAATCTTGGCTACAGACATGAAGGAAAAAAACTGCAAGACAGGTGATATATATGTTGATCCCACGACATGAGAACAGCTCTGAGACTGGATGAGACATGATAAATCTTGTTGGCTATAGAGTCCTCGTAACTTATTATTACATGCCATTCTTTCATATGGCATGGATAAGGGTTGTGGAATATTTGTTTATCTCTGCAAAGATGTGTTGCATTACTATGTAAAGATGTGGTGCATTTGTTTATTTGCAGAATATCTGTTTAACTTGTAAAGATGTGTTGCATTTGTTTAACTATGTAAAAATGTGTTGCTGTTTTACCTTGCCTGCCTAAGGCACGTGATTGGTCTAATAAAACGTTGAAAGACCAATAATGAGAGAAGAGGAATAGGCAGAATTGCCACACAGGGAGAGTAAGTAGGAGGAAAAATTTAGGCTTGGGGAAGAACAGAAAAAGAAACACCAGGGAGATGCCATGGGCCAGCTAGCCAGAAACGAAGGAAGCAGGAAAGACATACAGAATGAAAGAAAAGTAAAGAGCCCTGAGGCAAAATGTAAATGAATAGAAACAGGTTATATTAAGTAAAAGAGCTAGTGGGACAAGCCTAAGCTAAGGTCAAGCATTCATAATTAATACTAAGTCTACATTTCTTTATTTGGGAGCTGGTTGGCAGCCCAAAGAAAATTCCAACGACAATAGAAGTTTGATTTATACAGTCCTAGCAGACTTATAAAGTTTACAGATGCCTTTTATCTGCTTAAACATAAATAAAAAAATCTTTAGCTGACTTGTACACACCACACATTCCATACTTGTGTTAATATGGATATATATGTTACCTTTAAAAGTTTGTATTTTCCAAGAAAGACACGGGGATCACCCAATGACGGAGAAATGGATGAGATCTACATGAACACTCTGGACGTGAGTGGGGGTAATGAAGGGCGGGTCGAGGGAAAGAGAGCTTGGGGGAGCGGGAGACCCCAGCTGGATCAAGAACAGAGAGGGAGAACAAGGAATAGGAGACCATGATAAATGAAGACTACATGAGAATAGGAAGAAGCAAAGTGCTAGAGAGGCCCACAGAAATCCACAAAGATGCCCCCACAATAGACTGCTGGCAATGGTCGAGAAACAGCCCAAACTGACCTACTCTGGTGATAGGATGGCCAAACACCCTAATTGTCATGCTAGAAACCCCATCCAATGACTGAGGGAACTGGATGCAGAGATCCACGGCCAGGCCCCGGATGGAGCTCCGGGAGTCTAATTGGCGAGAAAGAGGAAGGTTTATATGATCGAGAATTGTTGAGACCAAGGTTGGATAAAGCACAGGGACAAATAGCCAAACGAATGGAAACACATGAACTATGAACCAATGGCTGAGGGCCCCCCAACTGGATCATGCCCTCTGAATAGGTGAGACAGTTGATTGGCTTGATCTGTTTGGGAGGCATCCAGGCAGTGGGACCGGGTCCTGTGCTCAGTGCATGAATTGGCTGTTTGAAACCTGGGGCTTATACAGGGACACTTGGCTCAGCCTGGGAGGAGGGGACTGGACCTGCCTGGACTGAGTCCACCAGGTTGATCTCAATCCTCGAGGGAATCTTTGCCCTGGAGGAGATGGGAATGGGGGGTGAGCTAGGGGGAAGGGGAGCGGGGCGGGACAGGGGAGAACAAGGGAATCCGTGGCTGATATGTAAAATTAAATTATATTGTAAAATAAAATAAAATTCCAAAAAAAAGTTTGTGTTTTCAGAAAAAAAGAACCAGACATCAATGAAAACAAGTAGCCCAGGTGATTCAGCCTCTCAGAATGTCTCTGTTGCAGTTTCTTCAAAACTGCATCCAGAATAACTTCAAAGCTGCTAGCTGAGATGGTCCAACCTCACAGACTACTCCAGCCAGAAGTAATCTTCAGATAACCTCACACTTTCCCATCACACAGAAACTAAACAATAATAATAATAATAATAATAATAATAATAATAATAATACAGCTAGCTCTCCCAGGACTTGACAATTACCTCAATTTTATCAGGGTCCCCTAAAGATGTCGTTGACCCCAGACATCAAAAAGCAGTCTAGAAACCACACCACCCACATTCCTGAGAGATGGGGTAGACAGTTTTGGTCATTCAGTGGGTTATGGATGTTTATCATCCTTATGGGGGTTGGTTACAAGTTGTTATTGGTCATGGTCAGGGAGGAAATTAAGCAAAGGAGATTGATTCAGGGATCTCATTCTAGAAAAGGAGGGGGGAAAGTATGATAGGATAAGAGGGTAGATTACTGAATCTACTTTTTTTTTTTACAAACATATAGTTGCTTTTATTAGACACTATCATTTCCTTTATGCCTAATATATGTCTGAAATAGAAACTGAGCACATACCCAGGTGTGTGTTTATTTATATAAAGTTGTATATAAGCAAATTTCTCACCATCAGATGAATTTACCAGCAACTAGTAATTCTAAGTTAAATGAATTTCTAAAGGATTTATTTAATTCTACAGGAATTCTCGTATTAAATAATATCAACATTTAAACATATATGCTACAGCAAAATGCCTTTGTGATAAACACCTGGTTATCATTTTCATACTTTCAGGAACTTAATTTCCACATTTTGAAAAACATCTTAAATTGTAGGATGTGATATAACTTTTAAAAAGATTGTTTAATTTTTATTTATGTACATGTGTTCATGCACACATATATGTATGCCCAGTATGTGAATGCCCATAGAGACCAGAAGAGGGCATCCGATCACCTGGAGTTAGAGTTATAAAAAGGTATGAAGCACTTCACATAGGTGCTGGGAACACAACTTGAGTTCTCTATAGAGTATCTGTCATTCTACAATTATCAAAACAATTCTAGGCACGTGTTAACAAAAATTTCCCATTCAAACAAATAGTTATTGCACCCTGGAGTTAGTGGTGGTCCAATGATAGTATCCTTCCTCAGTCTGGGTTTTTATGAAGACCCTTGTATTTGACCCAAGAATTTAAGATGCACCTTAATAAATACACTTCTGATTTTCATCATTCCCAGACTTATTATTAGCTGCTGAATCTACTTTTAAACTAAAAAAAAAAAAGCAACTATTAATCTCAAATATTGGTAACAGATTTTTGTATATTGATACAAACTTGAGGTTATTTTTGTTTTAACATACTAAATTATATGTGTTTCTACTCTTGTTTAAGGTATTGTGCCTATGCAGCTCATCTAAAACTAATGTAAATTTCTAGTCCTTAAAAGTTATTATTGCCGGGCGGTGGTGGCGCACGCCTTTAATCCCAGCACTCGGGAGGCAGAGACAGGCAGATCTCTGTGAGTTCGAGGCCAGCCTGGGCTACCAAGTGAGTTCCAGGAAAGCCGCAAAGCTACAGAGAGAAACCCTGTCTCGAAAACCAAAAAAAAAAAAAAAAAATATTATTATAAGCTATTTAGGATAACTAAGAAATGCAGGTTAGTAGTTAGTCATCTACAACAATCAAATTTGTAATCATGTGAGGTATGTTTTCAAGGTCAAGTAGAAATATATTGTAGATAGATGGTCTTCAAACACTTCAGAGGCCTAAAGAATATGATATTTCAGATGTTTTAATAATAACACAAGGCTTTTCATGACAGTGAGATATGTCTGCTCCTGGCAGTACCAATTTACTTCAAAAAGGGATGATGGGCATCAAAGAACTTCTATATGGAGTTTGTTTTATTTGTGACAAAGTTAGCCACTGGGCAAGAATCTGCCCTTGCTGTGGTAGCCTAGCTGGGTGAACGGCTCCCACATTTTACGGGAGGGTACCCTTGAGGAGAAAGGGATAAGAGATATTAGGTAGAAAGATAGAGGGGAGAGAAACACAGAAACACAGGATAGCCTCGGGAGGGCCTGGATCATTATTGCCAGCCCCCTCTGTCTCTTCTAAAGGGATTTTTATAGGAATGCCAAGGGGTGGAGCAAAGACCTCCCCCTAGCTCAGCCAAGTGTAGACCCTTCCAATCACCTAGTAACCATGCACATGGTCAAGCAATCCTCTAATGCAGCTCTGCTGGGTATAGCAAGCCCAGATCTCACTAGGAAACCTTTATGGGCCTCCGTAACTCCCCCTTCTTGATATAAGAAAAGGCTCCCTAGACGCATCAGATAGACTGTGCCTGTCTTAGGTCATCCTTCTTGATTAATCTTCCTTACCTGTAGAAAAAACTTAGGGTAAGAAATTTTCCTCTGCCACTCAGGACTTAAATCTAATCCACAGGAATCTTTCCCTGCCCATTTTTCTCATCTTTGATAGATTTTTCTCTGATTCTTCCCCCAGGAGTTTGTGTTCATGGTCCCATATTTGGAAATCAAGGACATAGTCCCTCTGTCTTGTTACTTATCCTAAGTTTTTTCTTACACTATAGTCTTATACTATACTTTATATATATTTTTCTTCTTACCCTAAGTTTTTTCTACACTACAGTCCTACATTCTACTTTATATTTTTTCCTTAATTTTTATACATAAAAATTAAGAAAGAAAAAAATAAAAACTTGGAGATATTCACTGCAGCCTGACTTTTTTTGTTGTTTTGTTTTGTTTTTGAGACAGGGTTTCTCTCTGTAGCTTTGTGCTTTTCCTGGAACTCACTCTGTAGACCAGGCTGGCCTCGAACTCACAGAGATCCGCCTGCCTCTGCCTCCCGAGTGCTGGGATTAAAGGCATGCGCCACCACTGCTCAGCTACAGCCTCACTTTTTAACTTCGGCATTCTGCCACCTGACTTTCACTCCCGTGAATAAAATACTGTCGCCTTTATTTTTAATTCCTTATCTGGCATGCCCCCTTACACCTGTGATGCTCCCTCTCTCCTTTCATCAAGTCCCTGTCCCTGATCCTGACACCATTTGTGAGAGCCCAGCTGGGAAACTGGCTCCCACATTTTACGGGAGGGTACTCTTGAGGAGAGAAAGATAAGAGATATTGAAAGGTAGAAAGGTAGAGGGGAGAGAAACACATAGAAACACAGGGTAGCCTTGGAAGGGCCTGGATCATTATCCACTGGCACCTTCTGTCTCTTCTACAGGGATTTTTATAGGAATGCCAAGGGGTGGAGCAAAGACCTCCCCCTAGCTCAGCCAAGTGTAGACCTTTCCAATCACCTAGTAACCATGCACATGGTCAAGCAATCCTCTGATGCAGATCAGCTGGGTATAGCAAGCTCAGATCTCACTAGGAAACCTTTATGGGCCTCCACACCTTGTCTCAACTGTTGACAATATGCTGTCCAAACTGGATAAGCAGGACACAAAATAAGGTGACTGCCAAACTCTGCCAAGACAAGGTAAGACAATCCTTTAAAATTCCTGCTCACAAAAATGTTTGTCAGATATTCTACGCTTGTAGGCTGAAGATGGATGTCCCAACGTTTCAGAGAATCCTTAGGTGACTAACTAGGCAGCTGGCTGTTTATGTCATTTCTATAGTTTTGGAAGTTGCTTGCTTTGCATTTCCTGTTTATTCAGGTAATACTATATCCTCCTCAGATCTCTGATGTAGTTGAAGACTAGATAGTTATAGTTACAATTTCCCTTTTTACCAAACTCAGAAAAGAAATTCACAAAAGAGGTGTAAAGTATATAAAGCTGAAAAACATAAAAACTTAAGTTGATTATCTAAGAAAATGTTTCAAGGTCTAAAAAGACATTTTTAGGATAGTAATACAAGTTATGATAAAAGTGGCTTAGGTATAATACTTTGGAGTCATCAAAATAGGATAAATAATAGAATAATTTCTCTGAATTTGCCAAATACAAATGGACTGGACATTGTGAATGTAATCCTTACTTGGTAATTGTTCTTATTGTATATGGTTTTAATATGTTAGAGTTAAAACTCTTTCCTTTGTATTTAAACAAAAATAAAGAAATGTTGCAGAGTATTTGTTTACACTGTATGAAGATGTGTCACTGTGACTGGTTTAATAAAGAGCTGAATGGCCAATAGCTAGGCAAGAAAGAATAGGCAGAACTTCTGGGCAGAGAGAGGAAGTAACAGGGAGGAATCTAGGTACAGGGGTTTTGCCAGCAGACTTGGAGCAAGTTGGACATGCTGTACTGAGGAAAGGTAAAGCCACATGACAGAACATGGATTAATAGAAGCAGGTTAATTTGAGTTATAAGAAAGCTAGCTGGGGACAAGTCTAAGCTAAAGGCTAAGCTTTCATAATCAATAAGAAGTCTCTGTGTCATTATTTGGGGGCTGGTGATCCAAAGATAGTCCCACAAGAAAGCTTGCTACACTCAGGTTCCTGCTTCATGCTGCCATGCTTCCTCGTCCTGATGGATTCTTGTCCCTACAGAATAAACTCTTTCTTACATAAGTTGAGTTGCTCAGGACATCTTATCATAGAAAGAGACGAGTAATTAATACAAAATGGAAACAGAACACTAGTTCCAAGTGGACCCTATACATTGGGTGCATATTACCACTTCTGTATGTTTACTGAGACTGCAAGATATGTTATCTTTGAACCAATTTTCTGGAGCTAAAGGAAGAAACCTTTACAACCACAACATTTTCTCAGTATGAACATGTCTAAAATCTAGTGTTCTCACCTGCCTCACCTTCCCATGTGCTGAGGTCACAGTTATCATGCAACCATACCTAGTGAAAATAAAATAATTTAATCCTAACTTTTTTTCTATTTGTTTTTAGTTTCAGGTTACCAAATGATCCTAGTACCAAATCTGTTCCCAGAAAAATAGAATTCCTCATTCCTTTCACACCAAGAGTCAAGATCACTATACTGAGTACAAAACAGAGATCTAAGCCGGGCAGTGGTGGTGCATGCCTTTAATCTCAGTACTTGGAAGGTAGAGGTGGCAGATCTCTGAGTTTGAGGCCAGCCTGGTCTACAGAATGAATTCCAGGACAGCCAGGGCTACACAGAGAAACCCTGTCTCAGAAAACAAAAACAAACAAACAAACAAATAAAAACAGAGATCTAAAGCCAGGCATGGGAGGCTCACACCTGAAATCCCAGCACTCAGGAAGCCGAGGCAGGGGGATCATTCAAATTCAGTGGCAGTCTGTATTTTACAAAGTGAGACCTTGTTTCAAAAACAAAACAAAACAAAGTCTAAAAAAAATATACTTAGATAAATTAAATGTTTAACAGATGCCAAAATTGCCTAGATGAAACAAATTTACCACTGCACATAATTTCTAGCAAGCTTATTTTCTTCCCAGTGAGCACTAAAGTCCTCAATGAGATTATGCCAAAGAGCTCAGTGTTCTGTTGCTCCACACAAAACATTAAAGTGAACAAAATTATGTTTAGTCAACAACTGGCCACGTATTCACATTGGTCCCATAACAACAAAGCTCAGACTTCCTACTGCCTAGAGGCACCAAAAGGTGCTCCAGTAGTGTATTCTGTGTCCATGAGTCTGTGCTGATGCTGGCATAAACATGTGCACTGCCAGTCAGATATGATACAGTTATGTACAGTTCAGGATACCTGATGTGTTACAAGTTTATAAACTTACTACACTATACTTTTCTCCAGTATTTACTTAGGTTGGGTTCCCTGTAAAACAGGGGCTGTGTTCCGCCATCAGCAAGCAGCTCTATGCAGGAGTCCTATTTGTACTTGAATTACTATCATGTTTATTTATCATGACCTTAGCAAAAGCCCACACCATGTATGTATACACTATATAGCTAGTTGCACATACGTTATATTATGTAGGTGTGTGTACACACATTCTATAGTGTTCATGCCACAAAGTGACCTACTGATACATTTCTCAAACTCTATCCTTGCCATAAGTGATACAAACTGAACATTTACGATCATCTGAGGAAACTTAAATATTTGCAAGGCGGTGACTTTACCCATATTCTAGAGCACACTTTTAAAGTCTCAGTTCACTATCTGTATCACATAGCACAGTGATGATCACAGTATAAACTACATTACCAAAAGTTTTTTGAATAATAGAAAAACAAAAAAAAATTTCCAGTAAAGAATGAATATGTAGGGCTGGGGAATGGCTCTGTTAGCAAATGCTTACCTTGCAAACACAAGGATTTGTTTGATCCCCAGAACCCACAATTAAAAAGCTAGGCAAGGTGGCATATGCTGGTAATCCCAGAGTAGTGGAGGTGGGCGAGGATCCTTGGGGCTCACTAGCCAGCCAACCAAGCCAGTTTAGAGAAAAAATGTAGTCGGTGCTGAGAAACAACACTGGCGGTTGTCCTCCAGTCCTTGCACACACTGCACACATACATGTACATGTACCCACACACATGTGCATTTGTACACACACGTGCATACAATGAGTGAATATAATAGCTACTTTTTTTTTTTTTTTTTTTTTGTTTTTTAAAACAGGGTTTCTCTGTGCAGCTTTGCGCCATTTCCTGGAACTCACTTGGTAGCCCAGGCTGGCCTCGAACTCACAGAGATCCGCCTGCCTCTGCCTCCCGAGTGCTGGGATTAAAGGCGTGCGCCACCAACGCCCGGCTAATAGCTACGTTTTATAGTGTGGATGGGTCCAATTTAGTTCAAAAGGACTATTAACATCTATGGATCTAAGGACACAAATATAACCCAAATAAAATTAAAAGATAAATAGCCACTTTTAAATTTGAAATTACCTCTTTTTCAATGATGCAGTTGTGACAGCTGATACGTGAATTACTACGCATAATTCAACAACCAAGATGGGCCTTTATTCTCAGAAATGTACAAAAAAAAAGTATAACTTAAATTTAGTTTAGAAACAATTACTGAGACCCACACAACTGACATCTGGAATGCTCATACCATACTAAGGGAACTTTATACAAACAGTATAAAATAATAATAAAGCAAAGCAAAATAATAATAATACTATACCACATATATTGCATGTATTATTTTCCATCCTAAAAACAACTCTCCAAAGTAGATAATAATCTACTTTGCAATTGAAAAAAAAGAATCCAAAGTTGGGCAACATGTCCTTTATCTAGTAGCTCATGTACAAGGTCAAATCATTCTTTCAGAGAAACTAGGTGGAAGGTTATATTTAACCTACTAAAAAGAATTGTGAAAGCATCATGAGAAACTATAAAGGCTTACCTATATCACATGTCACTGTAAGAACACTGACTTACATTCATAAACAAAACAACTACCATTTTAAAAGCCTGTAGTTTGGATTCCTTGTATGCACAGGCTTCATGTGCACTGCCTAGCTAGGACAGAATTTCTCAGTAGGAAGACCTGATATATATAGTTTTGCACAGAAGATATAACCTTTGACATTGCAACCCACCAATGTCATCTACCATGTTCACACTGGAGAACAGTGTAATTGAGTTATAAGACAAAACCTCGTATTTTAAGAAGTTTACAGTTTTGCATCAGACCAAAATCATAGCTATCGTGGGTGGAACCCATTGCTTTACTTCCTTTACTTTTCTCTCCTTTACTTCCAGAGACCAGATCCCATGGTTTCTCCATCTAGCTACAGGGCAAGGTACTATACTCTGCCTGTCCCATATTTTCAAAGATGGCAGAGGGTTAATAAAATACCTAAGGAAAAAAATGGGAATAGGAAAAATACAAACTCTAAAAAGTTTTTAAACTTAGAAATGAAATAACCATGATCTACGCAGATGCTGGGTACAATACAGACAATATCCCTAGAGAAGTTCCAAACTCTTCGTCTGGGATAGCTCTATAGGCACAGGTAAGGTACACAAAAAGACACAGGATTTGGATTTTTGGATCTGAATGCTCAGGTGATTAAGACTATGCAAATATTTCAAAATACAAAAATCTCTGAAATCTGAAACACACTGGTCCCTAAATGACAACATGTTCCAATGACTCCAATCAGTTTCCCAGTGACACATGACATTTAAACAGCCCTTGGAATTTTATGAAATGCTTTCTGAGCATCTCACTTTAAATCTCATTACAACCACCTACAACAAAAATGAGCAGTCTCCATTGACTAACGAGGAAGCAGATTAAGGAACACGATATCCCTGCCTGGGTGGCACAAATAAGAAAAAGCTGAAGTCGAAGCCCAGCTCTAGACCGACTACACCCAAAGTCTCTGAAGAAAAATGAGTCTGGTTTCCATCACGTGAATTCACAGCTCAAGTCAGACCCTCTGAAGTAAATGCCTCGTAATCCATCTATCATAGCACAGTTTCACAGTCACGACAAAGTCATGGGTATATGAGGAAAGTGAACAGCAACTAAGAACAAACCCTAATGAAGGCTGGGCAACAGGACCCAGCTTTTCCTACTCACCTCTCAGGCCAAGCCCACTCCTCACATTCTCTACCCTGCAAGAGTCTAGCTATACTGTTCAACAGTATGAGAGAGTGGACAATTATAGTAATCTTTATGCAGAGTACTATAGAGAGATCATCTCAAACATTTATACCCCCACTTTTATACCACACTAATACCAGCTTCTGTGAGATCATACTTGTGACTTACCTCTTCATTAAAAGTATCTTCTCTCGGCTGGGCGGTGGTGGTGGCGCACGCCTTTAATCTCAGCACTCGGGAGACAGAGCCAGGCGAATCTCTGTGAGTTCGAGGCCAGCCTGGTCTACGGAGCGAGATCCAGGACATGCACCAAAACTACACAGAGAAACCCTGTCTGGAGGGGTGGGGGGAGTCTCTTCTCAAGCTGGGGACACAGCTCAGTTGGAAGAGTCTTTGCTTTGTATGCATGAGGTCCATGGGGTGGGGGAAGTGACAGGGTGACATCTACTCTCAAAGACTGTTAGGGATATATCCCACTGCTAGTCTGTAAGGTGCTATGAAAACTACTTCTGCCTACCTAGCATGCTTTCCTAATCCTTTTCTGGCTTGAGATCAACAGGAGTGACAAATAAGCATCTACTTTGTCTGCAGAAATCACTCCTCACTCCACATTGAAGGCTGAAAACCCTAAACTGCCAATGCTTCCACGTCATCCTTTAGCCCCACAGACGGGCACAAGTATTCAGACGGTGACTTATAGGGGGGTGTACTTTTGGATTTTAAATTTAACATGGCTCAATTTAAAATTAAAAACATATCATTTAAATTATATTCTCTTATATTTAACTTAAAATCAAATTAGGCAGTATCCACAAGAAATCAAACTAACTAAACAGTATTCTACATTTTTAAAAATCTCAACTGAAAAACTTTACTTTTTTGGGGGGGGAGTGGTACTAAAATTTGAGCCTGGGGCTTCACACTGTACTGTTAAACCAAACCCTAAGCCCCTCAGCTAAAACAGCTTATGAAATACAAAGTATCTGTTAGTGATGATAAAAGCTTTCTATATATCTTATGATCAGTTGGCCAAACTGAAGGTTCTTATAATAGCTTCTTAGATCGTAAACACCAGAAGAGTTGACAAAACTCGATGACTTGGCATTTTATCGTCATAGACAGGTCCAGACCTACCAGCAAGCATTAAATTTCAAAGTTACAACATCATTATGCCATCAAGCAGTAAATTAAGACTTAAACATACCAGTTTTAGGCCCCCTGGGAGTTACGATCTTGCCTGCTGTACCATTCTGCCTAGCTGGCAGCTGGCACACATCAATATGCCATTGGCTGTCAAATGAATGGAAGATCACTTCACTAGTTCACAATCATTAGCATATTCAATGTCCTACATGTCCTGGTTCCATCTTACAGGAGCCTCCTAATAGGCATCCCATATACTTCAGGCTATTACTTCAAAAACTGTTCAATATTTCTAGTTTGGGGTACTATCTCTTCCAGCAGAACCAATAAAACCCTGACACTCCACAACAGGGTTTCAGTACACACTGTTAAAGGAACTGAAAAGGTACTGCCACTATCTAAGCTATTCTTCTGCCTGACCAATATGCAGTCCTAGGCTTCTTCCTGATTAGGAAATCAACAGCACTAACAAACAAACATCTACCTCATCTTTGCAGAGATCAATCCTCACTCCATATTATATGTGTGGAGTTGTCAGATAAAAATCCCTATTCCATCCCACCTCTGAAATAATCTGTGGTGATATTGTGTCTCCCAATATATTGTGCACCCTAATAAACTTATCTGGGGTCAGAGGACAGAACAGCCACTAGATAGACATAGAGGCCAGAAAATGGTGGCACACACGCCTTTAATCCTAGCATTCCAGAGGCAGAGATCCATCTGGATCTCTGTGAATTCAAAGCCACACTGGAAACAGCCAAGTATGGTGACTCACGTCTTTAATCCCAAGAAGTGAGGGCAGAAAACAGAAAGGTATATAAGGCGTGAAAATAGGAACTAGAGCTGGTTAAGCTTTTAGGCTTTTGAGCAACAGTTCAGCTGAGATTCATTCTGGATGAGGACTCAGAGGCTTCCAGTCTGAGGAAACAGGATCAGCTGAGAAGTTGGTGAGGTGAATTTAGCTGTTGCTTTCTCTATTTCCCTGATCTCTCAGGTTTCACCCCTATATCTGGCTCCATGTTTTTTATCTAAGAAAACTATTTAGAAATTCGTCTACAATTGACACCCAACTTTTAAAGAGCAACAACTTGTTTAAAAATGTTTTACATTGCTATAGATTTTAGTTTATTGATACAAATTTAAAGTTAATTTTGTTATACTGTACATATATTTCAACTCTTGTTTAAGGTATTATGTTTGTGCAGCTCATTGAAATTGTAATGTATAATTAAAAAATACAGACTAATAATTAGTCATCTATGATAGTCAAACTTATAGTCATGTTAGTTAAATTTTCTAGGTATACACAGACATATTTCAATTAGGAAGGTAATCTTCAATCACTTCAAACCTACAGAATATGGCATTTAAATGTTTTAAAACTTAGACTTTTCTGGACAATGAGACATGTCTGCTTCTGGCAGCACCAATCACTTCAAGGAAGATGATGGGCACCAAAGATACTCCATATGGAGTTTATCTTCTTCATGGCAAAAGTTAGCCATTTGGGCAAGAAACTGTTCTTGCTTGGACTGCTTGACAAAATGTTATATAAACTGAACATGCAGGACCCATAAGAAGATGACCACTGAACTTTGCAAGGTGAGATAGTCCTTCAGGTTCCTGCTTTACAGAGAAGACTGCCAGATATTCTGCAGGACACAAAGAGAAGCAACTGAGAGACTCTAGGCCTATAGGCTGAAGAAGGATGCCCAACATTGCTGAGGAATTTTGGGTAACTGTCCAGGTAGCCAGCTGTCTCTGTCATTTCCAGAATTTTAGAATTTGCTTACAATGCATTTCCTGTTTACTTAGGTAATATTATATCCTTCTGGGGTCTTTGATATAGTTGAAGACTAGATAGTTATAATTTTCCTTGGTTATGATAAAAGATAAATTAGATATGAAACTTTAGACTCACAAATATAGGATAGAATATTTTCTTTAATTTTGCCAAATACAAGTAGACTAGATATTATAACTGTAATTCTTGCTTGATGACTGTTTTGTTATATGTAATTTTACTATGTTAAAGTTAAAAGCTTCCTTTTTGATTAGACAGAAAAGGGGAAGGGCTATCGGATGTAGTTCTGTATGCTGTGTATATGTGTTGCTCTGATTGGTTGATAAATAAAACGCTGATTAGCCAGTAGCCAGGCAGAAAATAGAGGCAGGGCAAGCAAAGGAAGAGAATTCTGGGAAGAGGAAGGGCTGAGTCAGGAGTCACCAGCCAGACACAGAGGAAGCAAGATGTCAAGGCAGAACTGAGAAAAGGTACCAAGCCAC
>CABHPP010132027.1:0-11582 GCA_902168425.1 Peromyscus attwateri
GGGGGAGGGGCTGTCTCCTCCCACCTGGGCCTTGGAGGACCTGTGTCCTCCCTGTCACCTCCCTGAGGTCCCCTTGGCAGTGCCCAGCTGGGCATCCTTCTCACTCTAGGAGTCCTTTCTGCCCAGCTTGGTGCTGCAATCCGTCCTGAGGAGAGGCCACCCTAAGGGCTATCGGCTCCTGCCGTCCACAAACCGGCAGCAGGCTCAGAGGTGGATGCCTGCTGGAGGCCCAGCCCAGGGGTGTAACCAGGCCAGGCAATGAGAAGCGTGCTCCCTCACCCCACAAATAAACACACCTCCCAGGTGGCTGAGATGGATCGCTAGGTCTCCCAATACAAGCCACTCTGGGTGCCTGATTTGGGACCACTTGGGGTTCCTGGGTGGGGGGAGGTAAAGGTGGAATCACATCTGGGATGAAGCTGAAGAGGGTGAGGTACTGGAGGTGGAGAGGACAGGGCATCCCAGGGGCTCAGCCCGATCCAGGAAATGCTTTCCTGGGCAGTGCCCAACTCACTGCACAACCTCGAACCCAGATCAATTCACACCTGAAATAGACCCCAGCCATTCTTAGCCTGGGGCAGTGGAGAAACAACTCAGCTCCTTCTTGTCTCTAGTGCCAGAGGCTTCTCTGCCCACCATCTTGTAGAGGGTGAGGGTATCCAGACCCTAGCCCAGGAAAAATAACCCTGTGTGTGGGCAAACCTTAGCCCTCTTAGCCTGATACAGTGTTCAAAGCCACATGGGGAAGTGGCCCGAGACAAGATGGCAGGCATCTCCTAGAGTTTATTTGCTGCATTAACCTAGCCACCTCCATACACCTGGGTACCCTACCACACCATGTCCCAACCCCTGGAGGAAACTTGGGAGCCTCCCTCCCTTTGGAGTTTCCGCCTTGTCCTTGTGCTCTGGCCAGGTCTTTATCGCCACCTGCTGGCCGGTGAAGAAACAGCTCGGACTCGCCGCGGAGCTTGGTCTAACCGGGAGGACAGGATGCTAAAGCGGGGTTGGGCCGGACTGGGCTGGTCATCTTAGGGACCAGGTGGGCTGGGGATGGTGAAGGGCTGAAGAAAGGTAGATCTGGACCTGGCTCGCGGCGCGATGCAGCAGCGTCCCCAGCGCTGGGCTGGAGCTTGGCTTGGTTCTCTTTCTGGGCTTTCAGGCTGCGATCCAGAACGAGGGCTCCCAGTTTCCCCGGAGTGCTGCGGGCCGCGGGTGCCCTCTCTGCCTCGGTTTCCCCGGCCGCCTGCAGCGCCGCGTCGCGCCGCGCGGGGGCAGTATTGGCCTGGCTTTAGGCCGCAAAACTTCATCTTTCGCCCGGGATCGGAAACTTTCCTTAGCGCGGCGCCCACTGTGGATCCCTGAATCCCAGGCTCCCCGCGCCAGACCGTGGGGAGCCTGGCCTCCAACCTGAGACCCGGGACGTGGCCACAATGGAGAATCTGAGAACTTATGGAACAGACCCACGCAGGGAGAGGGACTTGGACGCTGAAGCAGGACATAATGCAGAGGCACGAGGCACACAGCACACACACACCACTACATACCACATACACTACAGAGACCCCACACACCGGATGCCTCGGGCACAGAAGCAGGACACAGGGAGGCACACATACACCAGAGACCCCCCACACAAAGAACGGCACATACATACCACCTGGAGACCCCACACGCAGGGAGAGCACCACAGACACACACCATACCACAGCAATGGAGACCCCACACACAGAGAACCATACCACACATTCACAACAGATGCAGCCAAGGTATACAACACACAGTAAACACACTATATGCACACCATATATAGAACCCATGCATGGAGAAGCACACCACACAAGACCACACATTCCACATAGCTACTCCACATATATGGGGACACACCACAGATACACATGGACATGGAAAGGCACACATAACACAACACATGGAGAAAAGCTGATGCAAAGGCACTCCCACACATACCACAGAACCCCCCCACACCCACACACACACAGGGAGATGCATACAAACCACGGGTGGGCATATCTCACACACACACACACACACACACACACACACACATCAGACCATACACATGGCACACAGACACCACACCCACCCACATGCAGAAGACAGGCATGCACATCAGAGACACCACACACAGAGTGCGTGCCACAGAATCACAGAGATAACACACTTCAGAACATGTGTTGCGCAGTGAAGCGTGCACCATGGACCTCTGCACTACCAGGGTCCTGCAGGCCCTCAGAGGTGTTATCCACATGACAGCTATGACATGCCAGTTCACATGTCGCCTGAACTTAGGTGACAAGAAGAAGCTGGGGATGCTGAGGCAGGGGAAAGACCCTTTTCAGATGACTTAGTCCTAGGTCCTCCGTCCTGGGAGTGATTACATTCTCCTTCCCAGAGTACTCATGGGCCTGCCTATTGGTCTGTTTTGTTTGGTTTCTGTGTGCTGACCACCACAGGCCATCTCTCAAGGTGGGGAGCTGGGTCTGTTGGGGTGACAGGTGGTGTCCCCTCTACAGGGTGGGACAGGAGGCTTCTGCTTCTTTCTCTGGAATGTTCTCTGCCTTGGGAGCCTCTGCACACTCGGGAGGTGGTTCCTTAGGCCTAGAAATGAGGGGTGTTGCTTATGCTGTGTTATGTGGGGGGAGCTGGGTCCAGTCCTCCTCAGTGTGGGGCTGGAGAGATGGCTCAGTGGTTAAGAGTACTTGCTACTCTTGCAGAGGACCTGGGTTCGGTTCCCAGTGCCCACATCCGGCTGTTCACAACTGTCTGTAACTTCAACTCCTCTTCTGGACTCAGTAGTCACTTCACCCACATTCAGTTGTGAGCACTACACACACACGTACACAATTAAAAGTAATTTTTTTTTCTGACACAGGGTTTTTCTGTGTAGCCCTGGCTGTCCTGGAACTCACTCTGTAGATCAGACTGGCCTCAAACTCACAGAGATCCTCCTGCCTCTGCCTTCCTCTGCTGGGGTTAAAGGTGTGCACCACCATTGCCTGGCTTTAAAAATAAAAATCTTGAAGGAGAGGGAATGAAGCCTGGCGGTGGTGGCGCACGCGTTTATCTCAGCACTCAGGAGGCAGAGGCAGGCAGATCTCTGTGAGTTCCAGGACAGCCAGAGCTATATACAGAGAAACCCTGTCTTGGAAAACCATAAACAAACAAACAAATAAATAATCTGTATCTTCAAAAAAGAGAAACTTCCTCTATGGGGCTGGAGAGATGGCTCAGCAGTTAAGAGTACTGGCTGCTCTTCCAGAGGACCTGGGTTCAATTCCCAGCACCCACATGACAGCTCACAACTGTCTGTAACTCCTGTTCCAGGAGATCTGACACCCTCACACAGACATACAAGCAGGCAAAACACCAATGTACATGAAGTACAAATAAATAGAATTTTTAAAAGGGAATGTTAATGAGAGAGAGCTGGGTATGGTGGCATACGGCTTTAAACCCAGCATCTGAGAGGTGGCAGTAGGTAGATCTCGGAGTTCGAGGCCAGCCTGGTGGTCTACATAGTTCCAGGTAACCCTGAGCACCCCAAGGCCAGAGAGACAAAGACAAGAGACTGACTCATTTTGCTGAAGCCTGCCAGGCCTCAGCTGTACACGGTTTCTTCAGACGCCATGCTCAGGAGAGCTCTTCCCTGGGAAACCGAGGCCCAGAAAGGTCTGATTCATCCTCAGGGACACAGTTATGCAGTATTGCTCCCACTGGAGACTGCAAGCCCCCCTCTGCCCTCTGCCCTCTGCCCCCACCCCCATGAGTAGGGAGGCTCTGAAGACCCAGTAGGGAGGGAACTTGGCAGGCAGATCTCTGTGAGTTCAAGTCCAGCCTGCTCTACAGAGCGAGTTCCAGGACAGCCAAAACTGTTGTCTCGGGGGAAAAAAGACCTCAATTGGTATGCTGGGATTGTGAGTTGGGCTTCTGAGAGCTGATAAGGTTATAAGGCAGTCCCTCCAGACCAAGTGGCCCATGGAAAGAGACCACTGGCCCATGTTGGTAGTGCAAGGTGAACAATTCTGGGCCGGAGAGATAGCTCTAGTTAAAAACACCAGCTGTTCTTACAGAGGACCAGAATTAGGTTCCTAGCACCCACATGGCTGCTCACAACTGTCTAACTCTAGTTCCAGGGAATCAGATGCCTTTTTATGGCCTTAATGGGCAATAGTCATGCACAAGGTGCATACATACATACGTGTGTGTGTGTGTGTGTGCGCGCGCGCGCGCGTGCGCGCGCAAAACACCCATACACATCAAAATGAGTAGGGGGAGGGGCTGTCTATAGCCAGCAGGGACTGCCGCAGCTCCTTGCTGTGCTTCACGGCTCGTGGCCTTGAACTTTGGCCCCCAGACACTGAATGAATTTCTGCTATGTGTTGTCCCCCAAGTCTGGGGAACTCTGCTACAGCAGTTTGTCTCTTGAAGGGCCGACTACAGATGCTGCCCCACCCCTGAGCTCATGGTGGGCACTAGGTTGTCCAGTACTGCCTTCAGGAGCCCATGGTCCGGTGGAGGCTCTGGGGACCCTGTAGGGATGGGGACTTGCCAAGTTGGCATGAGAACAAAGGACTGACTGAGGGTCTCACTACATAGCCCAGGCTAGCCTGGAACTCTTGAAAATCCTTCTGCCTCAGCATCCCTTGTACTGGGATTACAGACATGAGCCACACCAAACCTGTTTCCTAAATCACTTCTAGAACAATCTCTAATCTGATTCCATAACATCAGAGCAACGAGGAATCAGCCAGTGAGATGGACCTGGGGCCTGCTTCTGGAGCAATGGCGGCAAGGAGCCCCGAGGACCAGAGGAGTACCTGCGTGTGCAGACCAAGGACTGTCCTCTTTCACACCAAACTGGCATCCGCTTGAAAGAGGGGGACTTGGGGGAAGTAGGCAGCACACTCCTCTGTAAGAGAGGTTATGTAACTGGAGGGAGCTTACACAGCTAAGCATCAGATAAGAGGCTTCAGTGGGAGCTGTGGTGGGCTTTGCAGATGCTGTCCCCTGATGCTGCTTGCTGCAGCCACGGTCAATCCCACGGTGTTCCTCAACATCTTGGCAGATGCCAGGCCCTTGGGCCTTGCCTCAGAGCTGTTTGCAAACAAAGTTCTAATGACAGAAAACTTTCGTGCTCTGAGCACTGGAGAGAAAGGATTTGGGCATAAGGACCCCTCCTTTCCCAGTCACTCCAGGATTTATGTGCCAAGGTGGTGACCTCACACGCCGTAATGGCACTGGCGGCAGGTCCAGCTACGGGGAGAAGCATACAGGTCCTGGCATCTTATCCATGGCAGATGCTGGAACAAACACAAATGGTTCCCAGTTTTTTTAGCTGCACCGCCAAGACTGAGTGGCTGGATGCGAATGTGTGGTCTTTGGGGAGGTAAGAGATGGCATGATCATCGCGGAAGCTGTGGAGCGTTTTGGTCCAGGAATGGCAAGGTCATCAAGATCACCATTGCCAACTGTGGACAACTCTAATTCTCTTGACTTGTGGGCATCTTACCCACCAGACCATCCCTTCTGTAGCTCAGGCGGGCACCCCCACCCCATCTGTTTGCAGTACCCTGTAATCTGCTCTCACGGGAAGTTCTTCCGTATTCTCCTCATTCCCCCCAAGTCTAGCTGAATTGCAATGTTAAGTTTATTATTATGAATAAAAACTAAATAAGAAAAGGGAGGGTCTGTGATAGGGAGAGAAGCTGCCTAGATTTTCCAGAACCGCCCAGATTTTCTGCAGTCAAGAGGGCAAGGCCCTGGGAAGTCAAAGCTGTAACTACTGCATCCTGCTGACCGGTCTGGCTAGCCCCGCCCACTGCTGGGCCGGTCCTTCACTTCCTGCTTCCTCCATCTGTACTGTCCTCCTTCCTGGGGGAGCACAGACTTTCTGACAATGGCAGGAGGGGCTGGCATGCTGATGAGATGAGCAGGTCCCTGGAGACCATAGAAAGGTGTCACCTTTTCTGCTGACGACCCCCAAAGCTTGTCATAGGACTGTCTAGGTATTAGCTGGCATCAGGAGGGAGGTCGGGGAGAGAACTCCAACTCCCATCTATATTCACTGTGCAAGGCATGCATATGTGTCCAGGACAGAGTATGTGAAAGTCAGAAGGCCCAGGAAGCAGGGAGGAGATGCCTGGCCCAGCCTCTTGGGCTGAGTAACCCAGCTTCCCAGCCTTGGGTCAAAGTAGCATTGCTACAGAACATTTGCTGATTTCACAGAAACCCTGCTTTGTAGCTGGTACAGTGGTTGTGATTCCAGCACTCAGGAGGTAAAGACAGCATCAGGAGTTAGAGGCCAGCCTGGGCGACATGAAACTCTCTTAAAAACAAAACCTGGGGCTGTAGCTGGCTCAGCAATTAAGACCACTGGCTGCTCTTGCAGAGAACCCAAATTCTGTTCCCAGCACCCACATGGCAGCTCACAACCACCTGTACCTCTGGTTCCAGGGGACCTGGCGCCTTCTGTCCTCCTCAGGCACCAGAAATGAATGTGGTACACAGATATGTATGCAGGCGAAACCAGTTGTACATATAAAATAAAAACAAATCTTTGAACAAACAAGCAAAAGCAGACTACTTAAGGAAGCCCAGGGCATGCCTGCCCCGGATGAGAGGCTTTCAAGGCCGCTGAACTGTACGGATAGAGACACTGAGCTCCCGAGGATCTCATGGCAAGTGTGGGTGTTCTGGTCGCCCTGTGAGGAGCCGCGGACCCTCTGCGCCGTGCTTCCAGGCCTCCACACAGCCCCTCTCCTTCTCTGATCTCAAGGCCTGCCACAGAGGAAGCAAAGGGACCGGGTGATTTCATAGGAGACTCAGAGAGGTACACCCACTGGGTGAGGGTCACACAGCTGAGCCAATGAACTCATGCAGATTGTCTGTCGGGAGCAGGCCCTGACCACCCAGGAAACTGGACACAAATGCCTCTCTGTGTCTTTTTCTTCTCCTCACTGCCAGGCAGGGGAGCTCCACATCAGAAGGTGGGGGTTGGGTACAGGTTCTCCCAGGCTGATGGAGCTGGCAAGAGACCTTGGGCAGGAGGGGTGCCTGGTCCCCTGGGTCCCAGCCCCAGGAACCTGGGCCTGTCTGGGCTCCAGGGAGGGCTGAGATCTATGCTGAGGAGCCTGGGCTACCACTCCTGGCTTGAGCCTTAGGCTTAAAGCATTGTTTGATGTGTGTGTGTGTGTGTGTGTGTGTGTGTTTATTTTTGTTGCTGCTGTATTTTTGTTTGTTTTTGTTTTTGTTTGGCTTTGCTGTTTTGAGACAGAATTTCTATATGTAATTCTGTCTGTTCTGGAGCTCCAGGCTGGCCTCAAACTCCCAGAGATCCTCCTGCCTCTGCCTCCTGAGTACTGGAATTTAAGGTATACACCACCACACCCAGCCCTTATGGGTGTGTTTTTAAATTTTTATTTATTTTTATTTTTTATTTTTTTTATTTTTTTATTTTTTGGTTTTTCGAGACAGGGTTTCTCTGTGTAGCTTTGTGCCTTTCCTGGAACTTGCTTTGTAGACCAGGCCGGCCTCAAACTCACAGAGATCTGCCTGCCTCTGCCTCCCGAGTGCTGGGATTAAAGGCGTGTACCACCACTGCCTGGCTCTTAAACTTTTATTTTATGTGTATGTGTGTATGTGCATCAGGTGTGTGCAGTGCTCACAAAGGCCAGAAGAGGGCATCAGGTCCTTGTGAGCAACCTGATGTGGGTGCCGGGGACACAAATTTCACTCAGCAGACTGCTTTTCCCTGAGCACATACATGAGTGGGTGCCTGTGGCAGGTCTGTGGAGTAGCCTGTCACCATCAGCCAACCTCCAGAGCCCTGTGATGCCAGCCTCCAGCCCTGAAGACAAGATCAGAGAGGGACAGGCTCCAGGTGCTAGGGACAAAAGACGTTCTGTGTCCAGTACAACATTTCCCAACACATGCTCTTACAGTTAATTCCAGGACCTTTTGAAACTGGTACACACATACACACACACACACACACACACACACACACACACACACACACACACACCTGCTTAGGGCCCTCTGGTGAAGGAACCCACGGCTGCCCACTGGAGTAAGAGTTAGGTAGCTAAAACCTGGGCGGCTACGGTGCCATCATTTTGCTCCTCACACTAGCAGTACAGAGAGGTTGGGCCGCTCACACAAGGTCACATGGCTTAGGAAGTCACTGATGGAGGATCCAAGCAGGCAGTCTGGCCCAGGCCACATCCCTAACAAATCACACAAGTGTGCATGCACTGGTGTGCACACGTGTACACACAGCCCCTCCACCACCTCCTCGGTCAGGCCTGGGGCCTGGGTGGAAAGCTCTGGCTAAGCACCGAGGCAGGGAGGCAGTCGCGGGCTGGAGACTCCAGTCCCTTCCAGAGGCCCAGCTGCTGGGAAGGGCCAGCAAGAGGTGGTGCAGACACTACAGTGAGGGAGGAGAGGGACAGTGGGGCTCCCCTCCCCCTCCGCTATCCTTCTCCCAGCCCAGTGCCCCATCTCCTACCCACAGCACCCTCCCACACCCCTCTCCAGCCTCCTCTCCCTCCTCGCCAGCATTTCTGCCCCTCTTCTTCCCTTCCCTCTGTCCCCTCTCCCTGCCCCTCCCCCACCACAGACAGGGTGTTTTGTCTACCCCACCACCAGCTGTCCACGCTCTGGAGAAGCGGCACGGTCCTGTCCCCAGAACTGGGGGGGGGGGGGGCTGTGTACCCCGCGCAGGAGCATTAGCCCCAGGCTGAGCCCACAGCCCAAGCAGGACCCAGGGCAGCCAGCCGTCCATGCTGGGGGAAGAGAATGCCTCCTTCATGCAGGGATCTCCAGAGTTCGTGGAGTTGAGACCCTAATAATATTTCCAGTGGCTCCTGAGGTTTAATTTAACTTGCAAATGCCCCCTTTGATCTCCCTCCTTTGGTCGGTGGGTGCTGGGTGGAGCATGGTTGGGAAGGGCCTGGACACAGGCCAGCCCCTCAGCAGTCGCTCCCAGCCAGGCTGTTTCTTCAGTGTGCTGAAGTCCTGCCTGCTCAGGTTGGATTCCTGATGCTCAGTATGGACACCCCTGCTTACCACCCTACTATCCGCCACCAGCATCCACTAGGCACTTCTCCAAGCCCCATGGTGGGTCCTCTGCCCTCCCCTTCTCCTCAGCTTCTGCCCCCGCCCCCCCCCCCCCCCCCGTCGGTTTCTTCCCCTTTTTTGGGTTTTTTGAGACAGGGTTTCTCTGTGTAGCCCTGACTGTCCTGGAACTCACTCTGTAGACCAGGCTGGCCTCAAACTCAGAGATCTGTCTGCCTCTGCCTCCCGAGTGCTGGGATTAAAGGCGTGCACCCCCGACCCCAGCTGTCTCTGGTTTCTTTATGCTATGCTCTTAAACCAAATTCATCTGTGCCCCAGGGCCTTTGCACATGCCCCCCTCTAACCTATACTTGATAGCCCCATTGAATTTGACTGAGCATGGGATCCGAGATTCCTCTTTCAGGGGAGCTTTCCCCACACTCAGAACAGAACTTCTCTCACACCCTTGCAGTCGAGGAACAGTTCTCAATGGACACCCCCCCCCCACCCCCGA
The DNA here is from genome assembly GCA_902168425.1 of Peromyscus attwateri. Lineage (NCBI taxonomy): Eukaryota > Metazoa > Chordata > Mammalia > Rodentia > Cricetidae > Peromyscus > Peromyscus attwateri. The sequence goes on from CABHPP010132027.1 coordinate 9,587, forward strand.
CAGAGGCTGCCTTCCTGTGGGCAGAGCCTGCACATGCTGGGCAGAGGCTGGACCCTATTCGTGGGCATCTCATCTCCTGGGTCTGGGGGGAGGGGCGGGGTCCCGAGCCCTGTGCTGGCTGTCTGAGGATTCTGCCAGGCTCCTCTGGGCTCGCAGGGCTCACATTCATTTCACGCTATCTGACTTCCGTGATTATCTGATTTTTCCAGGAAGGAATTTTAAATCTCCAGGCTGAGGAGGTGTCCCATCCCACCAACCCAGATGCACCTGGTGCCCTGGGGGAGGCTTGGGAAAACTGCCCCTCCCCAGCAAGTGAGCCTGGTACAGACGAACCTCAAGGGCTCTGTAACTACAGCCTCACAGAGAGTGGGAACACCACCGCCTCGGGCCAATAACATGGACTGTGCGTGTGTGCGTGTGCGTGTGCGCGTGTGCGTGTGTTTCTGCGCGCGCGCCCTGTGTGTGTGTGTGTGTGTGTGTGTGATTCTGCGCGCGTGCGTGCGCCCTGTGTGTGTGGCATGCACATGGGGAGATGCTCAGGACCCAGACAAACCAGCTTAAATTGTGACTTCCTTCCGGTGAACCCTACTCTCCATCACAGTAACCCCCCCCCCCCTTAAAGGGTAAGTTCGCCTATGTAGCCTCGGGTGGCCCAGAACTCACGGTGTAAAACAGGCTGGCCTCAAACTCAAAGAGATCCGCCTGTCTCTGCCTCCCTAGAATTCCCAGCCCCACCCGGCTTCATCCTGGTCACTTCTGTGCACCTCAGTCGCCCCCCTGTGTGGGGACGAAATGACCACACCTTCAGCCCCTCTCTCACCTCCAGCCTTCCTCTGTGCGGGCGGGCGGGTTCCCTGCCTAAAACAGGGCATTGGATCTGCCAGGGGTCCAGCCCTGCCCGTCTCTGCCAGAGGCAGTGGTGACATCTCCAGGGTCTCAGGCCAGAACTGCCATCCTGCTCAGCACCTAAGCTTGTTTTCACCAGGCAGCGTGACGTGGTGCCTCAGTTTCCCCCTGTGTAAAGTGGAGGAGCTATGTGCACCAGAGGGGGTTGTCTGCACTGCCCTTCCAGTGTCTGCTCAGGCAATTCCCAGCCTGTCTCACCCACAATCCTCTTGCAAGTGTCTGGTGTGGGTGTCAAGGTCAGAGCCTACTGCCTATCTATTTTCCCTGAGGACTGTGTGACTTGGGGCAAGTCACCTGCCCTCTCTGAACTTGTAAAAGCTCCCCTGAGAAAGGCTATGAGGTTACTTGGGCCCTGCACCGGGATCGGCCGTGTGTGGGCAGCTAGAGTGGTTTCTAGGGCAGGTAGAAGCAAACCTCCCCAAAGGCCAGCGCCTGGGGGATAGGGAGGCGGGCAGCTGGGGAAGCTGAGGCCCAGAGACAGGCAGTGGCATGCGCGAGGTCACACAGCGCAGCCCCCACGTCCTCCCTCCCCTGGCCTGCAGGGACTCGCAGGAGCCCAGATTGGCCTCCCGGGGGTCGGCTCCCAGCCGGGATGAAAGGGAGCCCGGCGAAGCACCTCCTCTAGGCCCGCCCGCCCCTTCCGCAACCGGATCCCGCGGCGGCCGCTTTGATGTCCCGGCCCTCGCTGGGGAGGGCGGCCCGGGGGACTGCCAGGGCCGACTTGAAAGGGTGAGCCGCGCAGCCCGGGCTTCCCAGGACCGCGGGGTTGGGAGAGGCGGGGGCAGGACGAGGGTGGGAGACAGGGATCGCCCCCTACTGCAGTCCTCCCAGGAGCCCAAGGGCGCCCCAAAACCCTGAAACCAGTGGCCGTGACACTCAAGGCCTTGCATGGACGCTCTGCTTCAGACATCTCTGAGCACTCCACACAGGGAGACTGTGGTTGGCATGCAAGCCCATCAGGGCCCTTAGCATATGCTGTTCCCTCAGCATAAACTCCCTTCCTATCATTCTCTCGGGGGCTGAAGACTCAGCTCTCCTGACAGGCAACCTCCTCTATTTGTGGGCCTGGCTGAATCTCCCCCCCCCCCCC
>CABHPP010132029.1:0-28217 GCA_902168425.1 Peromyscus attwateri
TAATGGCCAAGCAGTTTAAATAATGTAAGAGTCTGTGTGTTTATTTTATAAGTGAGCTCCGGGACTGGTGGGACTTGGGAGCTGGAGAGAAATTCTCCAGCAACAATCAGATCCCTTGGAATTGGAGTTAGGAATGGTTGTGAGCTGCCGTTAGGGTGATAGGAACTAAGCCATCTCTTCAGCCTTCAGACTTCTATATTTTAATGACTGGTACCTCAAACACTGCATTTGCCTTCCATAGTAATGATCAATGGAAGATCTTATACTTCCAACAGAAAAGGGAGAAAAGTAAAAATTTGAAATATACTTATATTATTAGTTGCATTCCATCATTGTGATAAAATGCCATGAACAAAATCGTCTTGTGAAAGAGTTTATTTTGATTTGTGATTACAGGGGAGAGTACATCATGGTAGGGGAGGCATGGCAGCAGGTGGTAGAAGCTGGAAACTGAGAGATAACATCTTCAACCACAGAGTGAACTGGAAGTAAGGCAATGCTACAAATTCTCCAAGCCTGTCCCCAGTGACATACTTTCTTTAGCAAGGCTCTACCTCCTAAACTTACATAACCTCCCTAAACTGGGTCACCTGTCCAGGACCAAGTGTTTAGATACCTGAGCCTGGGATATTTCTCATACAAACCACTGCAGTACCTAATACCCAGAGAACACCTTTCTCCCTAACAAATGATACTCTAAGGGAAAGCATTTTACAGGGTCCTAAACTTTGTTTAGCTAGCATCTTATAGCACTTTCCGTAAGTTCTCTGTTAGCTAATATTGGAGACTGAAAAGCACTTGTTAAAGTCACAATATAAAATACTCCCACTGAAGGATTCAGAATGGATTATAGAATTCTTCCTTTCTTCCTATTCATATAACTAGATCATAATGATTTATTTAGTAGGATGATACCTGAGATAATTACAACTCTCAGATTTGGAATAAGATTCTGGAGACAGCCAAGATAAGAGCCGCAAAACAACTTTACCAAAGGAAAATATTTAAAATATTTAAATTTCTGTTATATTCAACTAAAATAAACTAAAAATACAGCACAATTCCAAGACAGATAAATATACAACTTGATAGGAGAGTTCTGTCTACCTTGGTTCCTTTGATCTCCTATAACATGAGCTGTTTTCAAAACATAATAAATACTTCAGAGTAAAAACTACATAAATATAAGCCAGAAAATATATTTTATTATAAAAAAATCAAACTTACATTTTACTACAGAGATACTTGCATATTCATGTTCATTGCTGCTCTATATACAAAATTTGGAAACAGTCAAGATGTCCATCAACTGATGAACGGATAATGAAAATGTGGTACATTTACAAAATGAAATATAATTCAACTGTTAAGAAAAATAAAACTATGAAATTTGCAGGTAAATGGATAGAGCTAGAAACAATCATTTTGAATGAGGTAACTCAGACTCAAAAAGACAAACACAGCAAGTTTCTCTTAAATGTGGATTTTAGCTTTTATGCATTCGATATATGTGTTTCATTTAGAGTACTCACAGCGGTTAGTGGTAGTTAGTATGGATAAGGAAAGGAGTCTTCAAAGGGGATATCAAAAATTGGGTTATAAAGGAATAAAGGAGAAACCAGAACAGGAGCATTAGGATGGGAGGGCAGGACAGAGGAATGAATTTAGGGAGGGACAACTAACACTAAAGACCTTTGTAAAACCCATATGAAAATCTGCTACACATATAAAAGGAACTTCAATGGAATACAATATAATGGGAGAGACAATATCCCAACTAAATACAGTATGCTACCAAATAAAACCCTTAGTACCAAGAGTGGATTATATCTTTTTGAGTTTAAGGCCAAAGGGGTCTTATAGAACATCCAAATACTGCAACTATTGCTTACTTTTCACAACTTCATGGTAGGACCCTATTGCACAGAGCAAGGAGAAATTGAGCTGACATTTCAATGGAAATTTCTTTCCTATTGGCTAGCATTCATAGTGCTAGAAGATTGTATATATGCTATTGGTAGAGAGAAGTGATCATCAATCTCACCCAGCTATCAGTGCCGAGAGTTACATAATAGTTATCTGCCTGTAAAATATTACCACTGGTGCAATAGTGGCACAAATGTTAGGGAAGTAATTAACCACTTGTTGATTAGATTTAATGTCCATCAATGAGATGGAACACATGCCCGACACTGTTAAAGTGTTCAAGAACATGAGACTGTAGGTCATAGAACTAAAGAAAAACATACTCTTACTACTAGTCTGCTAAAGGAATATAGCAATAAAACAACATTTAATGGTGTATTACTATACTCATAGATCAGTGTATCACTCAAACCTCAGCAGAGAATCTTCTTCCACAACTAGACAATATTCAGAGAGTGAAAGACTTTAGAGTGCTCAGCCATGATGGAATGAATTTATCAAACCCATATCCTCAAAACTCAAGGATTAATGCAGATGGGTGGACAAAAGATTATAAGAATCAGGGGTGGTGGAGTATTTTAACAGCAGTTTCTAAATATAACCAAGCAGATGCATATATGAGTTAACAGACTGTGACAAAATGCAGAACATATGTACAACCTCAAGCCAGACAAAATCTAAGCAAGCAAGAAGGGAAATGGGCACAAAGTCTCACTCCTAGCCAAGAATCTACTGTATGGAATTCCCAAAGAAATAAGTAAATTTGTAAAAATCAGACATTGATATGTCAGAGATTTGGGTATTATGTGAAGAATTTAAAAATATTACATTAATAACATAGTGATTCTAACAGAAAAATACAGCCAGTCTTCATGAACATATGAATAAGGTGAAGTACGAAATGTTTTAAAGATGAAAAGAAATTGCTAGAAATCAAAACATGGGAATATATCACATTGAAATTTGTTCTTCTCAAACTATGAAATCCAGAATATAATGGAATTGCATATTTAAAATATTAAAGGAAAGTTTCTCCTATCCTCCAATTATTTCTACCAGGAAGTTATATTTCAAAAGTGGAGAAGAAATAAAGATCTTTACAGAGCAGGAAAAGCTGAGGAAATGTATTAGTAGTTGTACTTATTATTTACTTGATATATTCAAAGGTTTTTGAGAATAAAAGGAGAAGATTGATCAACCCTAAGTGACAGCCTCTGGAGAGGATATCTTTTACTCTTTTATATTATCACAGAAAAGTATAAAGTAGACTAGGCATGTGAACAAGGGACTTAGTATGGTATATAAAGTTGCGATGCTTTGTAAATGACATAATTGTGCAAAACAACTAGATTTTCACAAGGAATATATTAATCCCTTCTGAGATCACTACCCTCAATTTCTTTTTTTTTTTTTTTTTTTTTGTTTTTTTGGATTTTGTTTTCGGGTTTTTTTTTTTTTCTTTTTTGCCTTTCCTGGAGTTCACTTGGTAGACCAGGCTGGCCTCGAACTCACAGAGATCCGCCTGGCTCTGCCTCCCGAGTGCTGGGATTAAAGGCGTGCGCCACCAACGCCCGGCTTCAATTTCTTTACCACATTTAATTATGCCAAACCACAAAAAAAGTTCTACCATCTCTCAACATCATCGAATGTGGGTTGGGGGACAAATTCCAATACATGAATATTTGCTTAAAACACCCAAACAATGTGAAACCATAGTGCCTGGTCTCTGGCATTTTGATTTTGTAAATTTCTTTCTTCTTTTTAGATTCTATATATAAGTGAGGCCGTGTAGTATTTTTTCTTCCTCATATGTCTTTATTTTTCTTAGTATAATTCATTCTAGTTTCATGCATATTGGTAGAAATAATATGACCTACTTTAAAAGCTTGAATATATTCCATATGATAAAATCTTAAGGATTAATAGATGTGATGGCACATGATAACCATGGCCAGAATCTCGAATAAATAAAGAATAGTTGGAGAGCAGACATCCTCTAAATAGTTGGAGAGCAGACATCCTCTAGGGTCTTTCAGGGAGTCTGCTGTGTCAATGTGATTAAATTAGAAAGTAGTTCAAATACATACATAGACAATTTTAACTATGCTTTCCCCTTCTTGTTTGCTTTTCTTCATATTTATACTTCATTTATTTAACATATAATTCTATCTACCAGCTTTGTCTTGCTCTCTGCCCACTCCTGACAACATCTAGCACACACTGGCCTGGGAACGTTACTGCCCCTGTCTCATCCTCCTGAATTTTGTGAGTTTTAGTTTGACCGCATTTATTTCATTTCTTTTCTCATTACAATTTCTGTTAGGATAAGGAGCTTCCTTATCTCATTTTCTTTCTTCTACACTTTTGCCTGCTTCTATTTATGTTCACCTTATCTATTTTTCTCTTTATTCTAATACTGCTAGCCTTTCTCTGATTATTTTATTGTCCTTTCCACCTTAGAGAAGAAATACCTTAGCATGTAGCATGCGATCTTTGTTTCTTTTTTCTTAAAAAGGAAGTTCACTGGGCATTCATCATTTGTCACATCTGCTTCTTGATTGAGGATGCAGTATGACCAGTTAAACCAAATTTATATCACTACATCTTTCCTGCCATAATAATCTATACCTTAGAAGTGTGAAATAAAATAGGCCTCCCTTCTGCATTTGCTTTTGTTGTGGTATTTTATCTCAGCAACAGAAAAAGACAAAATAAGACAGAAAGATAGACCATATGTACTCCACCACCTATAGTGGGTATACTAGTATGCTTTGGAGAGAGTTGGTATTAGAACACATACACCTTTATTCTAATCCTGCCACAGTGAAACATAACACTGGGCATAAGCTCTAAGCCCATGCCTTCAAGTATATACCACATAATGAATATATAAATCCATCACATTTCCAGGTGAGAAAGAGCCTATATATATCCACTGAGATGGAGTAGAGTTCTGGTGCATATCAAAAAAAGCCAACCTTAGGTTTTGGACAAACATTGAAGGCATGTAGACCAAAGGAAGTATTTTCATGTTGATAGCTCTCTCCACCTTTTTTGTATTCTTTGTGGGTTTCATATCATGCATTCCTATCCCATTTATCCCTTCATATATGCCCTCTGCCCTTGCAAGTACTTCACGGAGCTGCAACAGACTTGGAAGACAGATTTCTACTTCACTGTTGATTGCACTATGATTTTAAACTGTGGATATACCCATTATGTTTTGACAGCCTCTTAGCATTGTAATGGCTTCAGTTGCCAAAAGCTTTGTCAACATTTTCTGGATTGGTTGTTCATTGAAAAGAAATGCCTATAAAAGCCAACTGTAATGATCTATTGTTTCAGCAAGTACACATTGATACATTACCACAAAATTCAGGAAAATATTAAGACAAATTATGCAACCAAACTCTTGAAATAATGGACCAGGTGTGACAGTAAAAAATGAAGATGCGCCAGGTGGTGGTGGTGCACGCCTTTAATCCCAGCACTCGGAAGGCAGAGCTAGGATCTTTGTGAATTTGAGGCTGGCCTGGTCTACAGAGCGAGATCCAGGAAAGGCACAAAGCTACACAGAGAAATGTTGTCTCAAAAAAAACCAAAAAAAAAAAATGAAGATGCAAAACCAAAAAGAAAGAGTACCTTGGCAACTGCTGCAGATGCACAAGGTTGCATGCCTCAAATTTTACTTTAAGGGGAAAATCTGAGACTAAAACAGTGAGGAGACTTTGGAGAAGTGGCTTGTTATGCATAGTAGCTTGCTTCCTCCTTCTTGGGTGGGTAATCATCTTAAGATATGTCTCTCAGTAAAACCCTTTAGATCAAGAGAGTAAAAGAACCTATAGTTTTACATCTTGAAATTTAAAAACCATCTGTCCACTGGCTATGTGACCAACTATCTTGAAAACCAAAGCATTTACAGGAAGCTGGTTGTGACTTTGACATGGATTTTCAAACATGGTTCTACTTATTTGAATGTTCATGCCACTATGTAGATGCAAATTGGCATACGAAAGTGTGGTGGTATTGTATTGCCCAAAATATTGTGTACGCTAATAAACTTATCTGGGGTCAGAGAACAGGACAGCCACAATATTAAAGGTTAGGCAGTGGTAGCACACGCCTTTAATCCTAGCATTCCAGAGGCAGAAATCTATGTGTTCAAGGATACACCCAAGCATGGTGACTCCACGCCTTTAATCCCAGAAAGCAAGCCTTCAATCCCAGGGAGTGGTGGTAGAAAGCAGAAAGGTATATAAGGCGTGAGGACCAGAAACTAGAGGCATTTGCCCTGGAGAGGCATTTGCCCTGGAGAGGCATTTGCCCTGGAGAGGCATTTGGCCTGGAGAAGCATTTGGCCTGGTTAAGCTTTCAGGCTTCTAGCAGCAGTTCAGCTGAGACCCATTCTGGATGAGGACTCAGAGGCCTCCAGTCTGAGGAAACAAGACCAGCTGAGGATCTGGCGAGGTGAGATAGCTGTGGCTTATTCTGTGTCTCTGACCTTCCAGGGTTCACCCCAATAACTGGCCTCAGGTTTGATTTTATTAAGACTCTTTAAGATTTCTGCTACAGGAAAGAGACCCAGTTTGACACCTGGAAAGAGAAGAGATATCAGCTGTGTGTGAATATAAATAGGAGTGCTAAAACAGAAAATTGAATGACTGGGACATAGGAGCAGTAAGTGCCTTGTCCCATTTGGTATAAATGGCCTTGTTCTGATGTTTTCTTGTATTCTTAAATGGCCAGGAAGATTTGGGGAGGAAAAACACAGCCTCTGTTTGAGAATTTTACATGCTAAACCTGCACTGGCAGAATATTTCTGTTAGGAGAAGGCATCCAACTTGAGATTCCTCTGTACAGCTGCAGGGAGCAATTTCAGGACAGTTGCTTCACTCTCTACATTGGCACTCCATCATGCGGAAAAACACTGACAAGAATTCAGCAGACAAATTGGCAAAATATCCTGTTGGCAGGAAAAGCAGGACAGAGTTCAGCTTTCAAAGAGCCTTTTCTGATCTAACCTGTTTGGCTTATGTGGAAAAAGTAGCACAATATCCCTGTTAACTCCCACAGCAAATAAATAGCAAGACAATAAGTCTAAGGGAAAAATGTATCATCTTCATTTTTTTCTCCTCAAGAAGGAAGAAATACTGTTTTTTGTTTATTTATGATGATGATAATACTTGTCATTATTATTTTGTCTTTCCTTATATTTGTCTTATTGTTATTTGTTCATTGCAATCATTAATGTTCTTATTGTGCCTCTTCTCTTTTCTTTACCACAGCAACCCTTTGATAGCATTATCATAATATATTTATCTTTAATATTTTTAATCCTTTAGTTGATTCTGTAAGTAACCTGGATTCTTCATTGTCTAGCCTTATTGGGAAAGTAGTCAATGTTTATATTTTTCTCTTACTATGATTTGAAACCATGGATATACCCGTTATGTTTAAGTCTTTCCTTCTATTTGAAATTTTGTCTGCTTGTATCTCTTCTAGGTAGCTGTGAGGATCTTGGCCCCTAAAGAAGGCTTCTTATTAAAAAGGATATTGCTTAAAAACCAAAAGTGTCTAGAAGACAGGAAGGTATGGCATTGGACGGATGAGTAGGTGGGAAGAATGCAGAAAGAGATGAAGAGGGAAAATACTAATCAGAATATATTTTATAAAAAAAATTCAGTAAAATTAGTGGTATCCCACCCAATGGACTTGAAAAATCAAAGCATAGAAACTGAAGAAACTTGAAAATTGAAAGAAATGTGACTCCTCAAAACAGATTATAACTTAATAGTTGAATCTAAAAATACTGAGATGGTTGAAATGCAGATAAATAATTCAAAACTGTAGTTTTCTAAAACTCCTCAAAGAAGATTCACATTCACAGACAGATGTAGGAGGACGTCAATTCAGGACCTGCATCAGTAATTCAACAACACAGAGAGGAATTCATAAGGACATTAAAATTCTACAAAACAGACAGAGAAACAAATACTGGAAATGAAATTAAATGAAAGAAATAGCTGAAAGTGTCTGACCAGATCAAGTGGGAGAAAGAATATTATAGACTGAAGACAAGGTTATTGCATTGAGATAATGAAGAAAAAAGTAATCATTCATGATCCTAACTTTAAAAAATTTTGAACAAGAATAATCGGCTAAACCTCTACATTCAGGCAAGAGAACAGAGATACAATGCAGTGACATAGAATCATTAACAGCGAACAAATGAGGTCAAATAATACTAAACAAAGAAATAAGAAAAAAGTCATTAACAATTAAATTCTGAAAATGTGTGTACACTGAAATACAGAAATAACTTAGAGATTAAAACAGAACAAGAAAGAACATTTCCATGTCATATTACATTTCAAGTTGTAATATTATAGAAAAAATACTGAAATTCAAAAGAGAAAAATGCCAATCTAGAAAGGCAAATTCATCAGAATTGTGTAAGAGCCTCTATCTCTTGTAATTTTTCCACCTCCTCTTCCCAATGATCCTTGAGCATTAGGTGTGAGAGTTGTTTTGTAGATGTATCCAGTGGATCTGGGCTCCACAACTCTGCAGTTTGACTGATTATGGTTTCCTATAATGCACTCCATCTATTGCAAAGATAAGTTTCTTTGAGGAGGGAGGAGAAATACAATTATCTCTTGGGAAAGGACAATATTTAGAATGTAGTTAAGAACCATGCTGTTTTAGTAAAGTGGTGGTTGTATGTTTTTTCTAAGATCCATGACTTCACGAGGCCTAGGTAGTTAGCAGGATTTCCACTATCAAACATAATTTCCCTCTTGTTGAGTGGGTCCTAAGTATAATGAGAGAGTTACCCGTTACTGCCAAGATAGGTGTGTCACTAAAGCATACTTAGGATTATAGAATGTTGAACAAGTCTTTAAGTTTATTTGGCCATTTGAGATTCTTTTGTTGAGGATTCTCTGATTAGCTCTGTAGCCCATTTTTAATTGGACTGTTAGGTATTTTGATGTCTAGTTTCTTGAGTTCTTTATATATTCTGGAGATAAGCCCTCTGTCAGATGTGAGGTTGGTGAAGATCTTTTCCCCTTCTGTAGGCTGTCGTTTTGTCTTTGACCATGTCCTTTGCCTTACAGTAGCTTCTCAGTTTCAAGAGGTCCCATTTATTCATTGTTGCTCTCAGTGTCTGTGCTACAGGTGTTATATTTAGGAAGTGGTCTCCTGTGCCAATGCATTCAAGACTAATTCCTACTTTCTCTTCTGTCAGGTTCAGTGTAGCTGGATTTATGTTGAGGTCTTTGACCCACTTGGACTTGAGTTTTGTGCATGGAGACAGATATGAATCTATTTGCATTCTTCTGCATGTTAACACCCAGTTATGCCAGCACCATTAGTTGAGTCATAACATCTGTTAGTTCCAGCTTAGTTTCTGTCTGGCAGACCTGTTCATTGGTGAGAGTGAGGTGTTGAAATCTCCCACTATTAGTGTGTGGGGTTTGATGTGTGATTTAAGTTTTAGTAATGTTTCTTTTACATATGTATGTGCCCTTGCATTTGGGGCATAAGTGTTCAGAATTGAGACTTCATCTTAATGGATTTTTTCTGTGATGAATATGAAATGCCCTTCTTCATCCCTTTTGATTAATTTTAGTTTGAAGTCTATTTGGTTAGATATTAGGATAGCTATACCAACTTGCTTCTTAAGTCCATTTGATTGGTAAGTCTTTTCCCAGACTTTTACTCTGAGGTAGTGTCTGTCTTTGAGGTTGAGGTGTGTTTCTTGAATACAGCTGAAGGATGGATCTTGTTTTCATATCCATTTTGTTAGCCTTTGTCTTTTTATAGGCGAATAGAGTCCATTGATATTAAGGGATATTAATGACCAGTCATTGTTAAATCCTATTATTATTTTGGTTTTGGTGATGATGGTGGTAGTTTGTATGTGTGTTTCCCTTCTTTGGGATTTGTTGGTGTGAGATTATCTATTGCCTGCATTTTCCTGGGTGCATTTAACTTTCTTGGGTTGGAGTTTTCCTTCTAGTGTTTTCTGTAGGGCTGGATTTGTGGATAGGTATTGTTTAAATCTGGTTTTGTCATGAAATATCTTATTTTCTCTGTCTATGTTGATTGAATGATTTTCTGGGTATAGTAGTCTGGGCTGGCATCCATGGTCTCTTACTGTCTACAAAATGCCTATCCAGGACCTTCTGGCTTTCAGAGTCTCCATTGAGAATTCGGGTGTAATTCTAATAGGTCTGTCTTTATATGTAACTTGGTCTTATTCCTTTGCAGCTCTTAATATTCTCTCTTTATTCTGTATGTTTAGTGTTTTGATTATTATGTGATGAGGAGACTTTTTCTGGTCCAGTCTATTTGGAGTTGTGTAAGTCTCTTGTACCTTCATAGGCATGTCCTTCTTTAGGTTGGTAACATTTTATTCTATGATTTTTGTTGAATATATTTTCTGTGCCTTTAAGCTGGAATTCTTCTCCTTCTTCTATCCCTAGTATTCTTAGGTTTGGTCTTTTCATGGTTTCCCAGATTTTCTGAATGTTTTGTGTTAAGAATTTTTTGGATTTAACATTTTCTTTCACTGATGAATATATTTTCTATATCATATCTTCAGCACCTGAGATTTTCTCTTCCATCTCATGTATTCTGCTGGAGATGCTTGAATCTGTAGTTCATTTTAGCTCACCCAGATTTTCCATTTCTAGAATTCCCTCAGTTTGTGTTTTCTTTATTGACTCTATTTCAATTGTCAAGTATTGAACCATTTCCTTCACCTGTTTGATTGTTTTTTTTTCTTGGTTTTCTTTAAGGGATTTATTGATTTCTTCCAATTTTTTGTTTGTCTTTTACTCAATTTCTTTTAGAGAATTTTAAAATTTCCTTTTTAAGGGCCTCTATAATCTTCATAAAGTTATTTTAAGGTCATTTTCTTCTACTTCATCTGCCTTGGGATGTTCAGATCTTGCTGTTGTAGGAGCACTGGGTTCTAGTGGTGCCATATTGCCCTCTATGTTTGTTGAACTTATTCTTACACTGACATTTACCCATCTCTTCTTCCAACTTGTATAGGCAGTGCTTGTGCCTATAGAAGCTGCTCTTCTTTCGAATGGTGTGGGTGGCACTTGTGCCTATGGGGTCTGTGATGTTGCCAGTGAGGGCAGTCCACAGGGAGGATGCTATTGTAGGGAATGGTTGGGCGGCAAAGTGGTTCTTGTGGGAACAGAGTACAGTGGGCAGCAGTGGTGGAGGTGCAGCCTACCCACAGGTCTCTCACTTGCTAGTTAACTGCTGGGAACTGCACCAGAGCAGTGAAGCTCCAACCAGAGTTGGGGGCTGGGCCCAGCTGCCTTGCTGGGGCTGAGATGGGAGCAGGGAAATGTGCCCTGGAATTTAGGGCATAAAGATTGGGGCAGTTTAGCTGGGAGACCAGTCACTCACCTATTATTCCAACTGGTGTAGGTGGTGCTTGGGCCTATAGAGTCAGTTGATGTTGTAGAAGAGGGCTGTCCAAAGGGAGAATGCTGGGGTCATTGGATTTGGATGGTTGAGTGGGTCTTTTGGGAACAGAGTCCAGTGGGAGGCAGAGGTGGTGGTGTGGCTTACCTGCAGGTCTCTCATCTGCTGGCTAGCTGCCAAGTTACTTTATTCTTTTATTTAAATAAATTTATTCATTTTATGTACCAAGCATAGTTCCCCCTCTCATCCCTCCTCCTGCTCCCCCATCCCACCTCCCCCCCCAACCCTACCCCCATCCCCTCCTCCAAAAAGAGTAAGTCCTCTCATGGGAAGAGAGCAAAGCCTGGTACAAGCAGTTGAGGCAGGACCAAGCACCTCCCTACCTGTGTCAAGGGTGAACAAGGTGTCTGACAATAGCTAATAGGATCCGGAAAGCCAGCTCATGCACCAGGGATAGATCTTGATCACACTGCCAGGGGCCTTCAAACAGACCCAGCTACACAACTGTCTCTCGTATGCAGAGGGTCTAGTCCAGTCCCATGCAGGTTCCACAGCTCTCGTTCTAAAGTTCATGAGCTCCTATGAGCTTGGTTCAGTCGTCTCTGTAGCTTTCCATTATGATCTTGACCCCCCCTTGCTCATATAATCCCTCTTCCCCCTCATGGACTGGATTCCTGGAGCTCGGCCTGGTGCTTCATTGTGGATCTCTGCATCTGCTTGCATCAGTTACTGAATGAAGGCTCTATGATGACAGTTAGGGTATTCACCAATCTGCTTACCAGGATAGGCCAGTTCAGGCACCCTCTCCACTATTGCTAGTAGTCTAATCTGGAGTCATTCTTGTGGATTCATGTGAATATCCCTAGGACCAGGTTTCTCCCTTACCCCATAATGTCTCCCTCTAGCAAGATATCTCTTTCATTGCTCTCCCACTCTGCCCCCTGCCAGCTGGACCATCCTGTTCCCTCATGTTCTCATTCCCCATCCCCTCCCCTCTATTGTCCTCCCTCATCCCCACTTTATACATGGAGATCTCCTCTGTTTCTCCCTCCCAATGTGATCCATGTGTTCCTCTTAGAATTTCCATTATTTTGTATCTTAGAGGAAGACAAGTGTATTTTCATGTATCTTCAATGTCCTGTTTATCGGGTAATAAGTTGTTTTAGCTGAAATACCCAAGTTCACAGTAGTAAATAATTTTAAAAAGAGAGTATATAGTAGGCTTTCTAAAAAATTGCGGGTGTTCTTTGATACTTACTAATACTATACAAGTGGTAGGTTGTAATAGTTGTGTTAATGACAAAAATTGAAAGTATAAAATATTTTATCTAAAATTCATTGCAATAGGGACAATACACTAGATCAAGTCCAGTATTCTGAATGTTTTTAACAAATTGAAATAGTAGAGTTTTATAAGAATTAGAAAATTTAGAAGTGGAATGATTTACAGTTGGTATTATGGTTTAGTAAGGAGTATTTTTAGTAACTTACTATAATAAGGAATACTTATTTCTAATTCTAATTAATTTTAAAGTGGTAAAAATTTAGATTGGCTAATCAAAAGAGAAAGTTACCTAGAAATTAAAGACTGGTGCTTCTGGCCCCTTAGTAGGCCCTTGCAAAAGGTGAAAGATTTGCCTTTAGCTTTGTCAGTTGCAACATGGACTTAAAGCATATCAGTGAACATCCTCTATTTCAACACATTAAAATTCATTGGTTTATGTTGCACTTGAGTGGATCTTTCAACCACTGGATGATTTAATAACATCATTCACTGGTTATTTAGATATTATTGGTTCATTGAATTTTGTAAATATAGAATATTTGATTCTACAATTCAGTGAACTTCGTCAGACAATTCACTTACTGGGAGACAGTGACACTTACCTTGTTGATGCACATTTTCCAAAATTCCAGTCTTCCACTGAAACACAAATTTTATCATTGGCAAAACATATTCCATGTTTTTTTCTTCAGATGGTACTGTAGTTTATTGGGGGAGAAAGACTGAAAATGTCTATAACTAAGCACTATTTCATTGTTCTTTTATTGAGGTAGCAATGAGTTAAGAATTTGAAGAGAATGACATATTCTCAAACATGCAACTTAAAAATTTCAAATGCTGCTATCTTAGCAAGTAATCCCTATGCATTTTTTCTTGAAAAGTACTATTCTTTCCATATATTCTGATTTCACTAACATTTCTTCTGGTATTTATATGGTTCTTTGACTGGTACAATTATTCTAGGGAAATGAACTCTAAAATTGGACCACCTTATCCAAAGATGGAGATGATTTCCCAGTCTTCTGGTACTATTTTCAAGTAGAAATGATGTTTTAAACTCCCCAAAGTGACTGTTTCAGCTTGGAACTAGTTGGAAATGTATCATTCTTTGGGGTAATTATGGTGAATTTTTACAAAAAAAAAGCATTTTATTTGTAGTTGGTATTCACACAGGACACTCAGCACAGATATTTTCAAGAATGGGAATTTGATGAAATTGGAAAAAAAATTCCACATCACCAAAGATATTCGGAAATGAAATTGTTTTTCTCTGTCAGAGACTGCATATGAAGAACAAAATATCTGGTAGAACAATTTTGTCTATGCACTTCTTTTGCATTTCTACTATCTATACCGTCACCACACTAACAAAAGCAACTAAAATCTTGGCATTATTGTGAAATTAATTGACACTACAGGGCACCTGAAAGTACTTAACAATTCCCAATTGTCCCATGGTCTACAGCTTGAGAAATTCAGCACTGGCAATGTTTCTCATAATTTAAAATGCATAAAATTGCCAAGTGATCTTGTTAAAATACTAGTTACAGTTTAATAAATCTGTAGTAGAACCCATGATTCCGAGTCTCTAAGATCCCAAACAATGACATAATTCTGTCTCACTGACCACACTTTGAGTGAAAAGTCTCTAGACTACTACATGAACTAATTTAAAACTCTTGATTGATCTTATTTTAAGCAATTTACAGATTCAATGTAATCTGAGTGAAAATTTCCAAGACATTCTTCACAGAAAAAGAAAAATATCCTAAAATTCATATAGGTGCACAAAAGTCCCTGGATAGTCAAAGCAATCATGACCAAAAATAGCAATGAGGAAAGGATTGCTGTATCACATTTCAAGCTATATTACATAGCTATAGTAATAAAAACAGTGTGGTACTGGCACAAAGATATGTAGATCAATGGAACAGGATAGATACTCAGACATGAGTACATATAACTATAGTATATGAAACTTCCTTTTGACTTCTTAGTCACAAGGTTCCAAGAGAGTCCCCAAACTATATGGTCTGTTGCCATTGCCATTAGTTGATTCCCAGAACTTCAGGATAAGATCCTATTGCTGAATACACCATATACCTTGGACACTGGACCTGAAAGAATCTGTATGGAACTGACCTAGAAGCCTCTTCCTTGAGGATGAACTCTTTTAGTACTGCAATGTGCTAAGTAAGCTACTAAGGAAGGAAAAAAAAAAAACAAAGTAATAGTCTCACCAAGCTGTAAAGCCTATAAACCACAACAATGGCTTGCCTAGAAAGATATAAAAGATATACCCATAGTACAACAGTGGCAACATTATCATGGGGGTAAACAACAAGCTGTTTAATTGGACTAAAGGTCTGCTTAAGAGGAGGCAGTTCAGGTTTGGTATTATAAACTTAGCCAACTACTTGTGTTTGGAGAGGTCATAAAAACTAGAGGAGAACTTACTACTGCTACATGAAGACTACATTCTAAATGTCTATTCTTATTGAAAAATTAGAGCATCAGATATGGTTGTTGTACAATTTATGAAAGGCTTGCTGCACAACAAAGCTGACTGTGTCTTCTCCTAAGAGCAGAGAGAAGATGGTACCGTGGTAGATTCCCATAATTCCAGCATTCTGGAGGCTGATATAGGCAGATTAGGATGTGGAAGCCTAAACCACACAGTAGGACCCCACAAAAATAAGAGCAGAAATTTTTGTGTAGTTTTCCCCCTGAACTTAAATAGAACAGTTCATGGAACTGCTGGTATTTAATCCCACACACTTAGAGGGCTAAAGCAGGGAGATTACAAATTCAAGGTCTATCTTGGCAAAGGAATAAATTCACAGCAACCTGTAAATTCCTGAACAATTGAGGAAGATTTTATCTAAACAAAATTTTAAAAGGGGAGGAGCTGGAGATATTTCTCAGTTGTGTGGAGTCCTTATCTAGCTTGTGTGAGGCCTTGTGACTCATTCATAGTGAATTGTATATTATGAATTGTTTCTTATGTTGTGTTATGGTAGTTGATTTAGCATGTGTAATCTCAAGAGGATCATAAGAAGTTAATTATTATGGTCTTATCCTTGCAGATCAACTGTTCCTACAGAATGACACCACATATTATCCTCTAACCTCCAAATATGTAATAACAAATGTACATGCACACATACATGCACCTACAGATATAAGAATTCCTACAATCATACACAAAAATGGTATACATATAGGTGTATGTATTAATGCATATTTTAATTCATCTTTTACAATGATACTTATTGAACATATTGCATGAAATATCATATTTGATACAAGCATCTACCTTCATAATACTTAGTTTTGTCAACAAAAATCTCAAAACACCTGATAAGAGTCTCAAGAAAAGATTGTCTGATTTATTTGGCCTGTGGGTATGTCTTATGGGAATTGCTTTGATTATGTTAATTGGATTTGGAAAACCCATCTATTGTGGGTTCCATTAATTCCTAGGTTTGTATCCTGGACTGCATTAAAGTAAAAAGAAGAAGAAAGTGATCTGAGCACATGCTTGCATGGATCAATTCATTGATCTGAGTTTCTAATTACAGATGTGATATGATCAGATCCATAATACTCCTGCCATTGTTATGTCCCTGCTGTGATGGACTGTTACCTGAAATTATGAGGTACATAAATCCTTGCTCCTCCCCAACTGATTTTTTTCTTGTATTTTTACCATACAACAGAAATAAAATCAAGACAATGCTATAGCAATAATACAACTATATACTATCTACTGTCATAGAATTTATAGTGAAGGGAAGAAAAATATTTGTTAGTACCTTAAGAGTTATTTCAGTCCTATAGTTTCTAAATAATTCTTTATTTTTTACCTGTTTGTGTTTGGGTGTTTTGCCTGCATATATGTCTGTATAGCATGTGCATACAGTGTCTATGGAAACCAGAAGAGAGCATCAGATCACCTTGGAACTAGAGATATAGACAGTTGTTAGCTGCCACGTGGGTGTTGGGAGTGGAACCGGGCTCCCCTGGAAGGGCATAACTTAGTTATGGTTTCTATTACTTTGACAAAACACCATTACCAAAAGCAAGTTGGGAAAGAAAGGGTTTATTTGGCTTACTCTTCCACATCATAGTTCATCATGAAGGAAAATCAGGACAGGAACTCAAACAGGGCAGGAACTTGGAGGCAGGAACTGATGCAGAGGCCATGGAGGGGTGCTGCTTACTGGCTTGCTCCCCACGGCTTGTTCAGCCTGCTTCCTTATAGCACCCAGAACCACCAGCCCAGGGATGGTACCACTCACAAGGGGCTGGCTCCAGCCCCATCAATCACTAATTAGGAAAATGCCTTAAAGGCTTGCCTACAACCCATTCTTATGGAGGTATTTTCTTAACTGAGGTTCCCTCCTCTCAGATGACTTTAGTTTATGTCAAGTTAACATAAAACTATCCAGAACAGGCAGTCAGTGCTCTCAGCCACTAAGCCTTCTCTCCAGCCTATCCAAATAATTCTTTACAAAATCCTAACTGTCTCATTAGATAGCAATACATTGTTAATGAATTCCTTTCAATAATCCAATTTGACAAATAATATGTGTAGTTGGAGTTTTCTCCAGTCCCACTCAGACCCGCTGCCCCTCAGACCCAAATAAACACACAGACGCTTATATTATTTAAACTGTTTGGCCTAATGGCTCAGGCTTCTTGCTATCTAGTTCTTATATCTTAAATTAACCCATTCTATTAATTTACAAGTTGCCACGTGGCTTGTGGCTTACTGGTACCTTACATCTTGCTTCTCATGGTGGCAGTGGCTGGCAGCATCTCCTAACTCAGCCTTCCTGTTCCCAGAATTTTTTTCTCTTGTCCTGCCTATACTCCCTGCTTGGCTACTGGCCAATCAGCATTTTATTTATACAGAGCGATATCTGCGGCAAATATGTATCACTCAAAACTAGGAATTTATGGAACACATTTGTAAATAACCTGAGAAGCCCTCGGTTTAAAAATAAAAACCTTAGGCTGACTTAATTCAATATTTCCAAAATCTAAGCACAAAAACACCATTGATAAAATTCTAATAGTATTTTGGATATAATAGATACAACATACAACAAGCTCTAGAACAACTCAGCATCCTATTTTGTAGTTGACATGACTAGAACTCAAACAACAGAATCAATATGTACACTGTGACAGAGTCACTTATTATATGAGTATTGGGTTTCTTCATGAAGCTGCCTAGAAATAAAATCCTCTTTGATTTACAGCTAGGAACAATTAAATGAGATAGGAAAGTCTTTCAAGTATTATTTTTGTGGCTGTCCAAACAGCAAGTTTAAGTCATTCAAAGGATGAACAACTAAGCCCCAGGCTCCATTTAAGATCTTCATTAAAAGACAAATGCTCTAAAGAATAATCTTATATATTTTGAAATATAAATTATTCATTTAATATTTATACATTACAATTTGAAATATATGAATAGCTGTACAGGAATTATAATATATAACATTATCAAATTGACCACTACAAATCCTGTAGCTATCTAAAAAACTTGATAATTTATATTTATTACTTTTATATCCATTTATTTGGAAGGGATGTGTATGTAGTCCAGGGCACATTCGGAGGTTAGAAGAGGTTATAGATTCCATGGATTAAACTCAGGTCATCACGGTTGGTAGCAAGTGCCTTTATACACTGAGCCATCATACTGGTTACCAAAACATGCTATTTGAAAATATAATTTTATAGTTATATTTTTAAGTGTCTTTCTGCTATATAAGCAAGTTTATCTATTTTTGAGGGCTTTCACAAATAATCCTGTCATATTACTTTAAGTACAAAAATAGCTGTCATAGAAAATGTTGTTTTCTACATGTTTGTTCTTTTATAAAAAAATTAAAAAGGAAATTATAGATATTGGGTTCACATGTATACAACTGAACTGCTTACCATTCTTTGTTTTCTCCCATTTTTAACATAGATACTAGTCTCAAAGTCTGACTGTAACTGGACTATCTTTTAAAAATTGAGTACAGAAAATAAACATCTAAAGCAAAAACAGAGGTAGGCAGTAAAATAGCTCAATGATAACAGGAACAGCAGCAAACTGTTACTGCTCTTTGGAAAGAGTAGTTTTAACAAAGTAAGCAAGAATCATTTTCTCTGGTTGAGTGTTGATTCCCCAGCGTGCTCTCAGTAAGTAATTAGAATGGCCCACTGAATGTCAGCATCAGCTTGTTTATTCTCATTATTTTATCATTTTAAAAACCCTCTAGGTGATGAGACATGCAGTATAGAACATAATTACCATTATTAGCATACTAATTGGACACAAAAATAGGCCAACTACAAGGTAGCCAACTGAATAATTTCACATTAATCAAACACCATAGTGAATAAGCCTATTGTTAAATTGACAGCTACCATAATTGGCAATATTTTGCAGTGAAATATCAGAATTTCCTTGTAATATCTCTCCAGTGCCATATAATTTAGTAATTTCACAATGTTCCTGCCTTCAAATTTGTGCACCTAACTTAAGGTTCAAGAAAACATCATGATGGGAATATTAGTCTTTTAACAACTGGCCTAAATACTTAAACAGAAGCTTACTGACCTTCAGAAACAGATGTAAGATAAAATGTGAGGAAGCTACCAACTTAGTCACTTGTTGCTGTATATAATGTTTCATTTCTAAATATGTGTTACTACAGTCTCAAAAGCTTCTTAACCACAGTGGCCCTTTTAAGGATAGTCCATTTCACAAAAGTACAAGTATGATAATTAACAATAATCCTTTACATGACAATGTAATATTTGTTATGTATTGAGATTGTGAATTATTATTACTCTATAAAAACTATTTTAATGCAGATCTATAGAGAAGCTATATAATAAAATTCCCTTTTAGTAAGTGAGTATTATTTCAAGATTAACTTAACTTCTTCCTGTGTGACACCTACCTGAACTACTATACTCATGAGTGATTTTCCTGTTGCTAAGACTGCAGCACACTCATTATTTTCACACATTCATTCTCTTTGAAATCTGTGTCAGAATATACAATAAATGCATATTATATGATAACTGTATGGTGTCATTTTAGTAGACAAAAAGGCTATTCAATTGTCATTAATACCCAGTGTCTGCCCTCATGATCCAGTGCCCTATTTTATCTTCCTATAATGTAAACACAGTAATTTTTTATCCTGATCCCAAGTAAATTGTGTGTTCAGATCAATCAGTATTATCAATACCAAACACACATGCAATAATTCCTTGTGTATAATTCCTTGGTTTTAAAGTGAAATATCAACCACTGGCTCATTTATCTGAATTTATCCAGATGATGGCTTTATTTTGGAAGGTTTTGGAGACTTTAAGCAGTAGAAATTCACTGGAGGAAGTGAGTCAGTAGTGGCAGACCTTGAGGTTTTATGGCTGAGCCACACTTCCTGCATATTGCTTACTCCCCAGCTGTATATGCAATGTGATTAGTCATATTCTACTGCTGCCCACATGATTTCCCTGCTGTTATAGACTACATTCCTTCTTAAACTATAAGACACAATAAACTCCTTCTTCCTTATATGCTTTTTGTCAGGAATTTTGTCACAGCCAAAAGAAAAATACCTAATACACATACTTTCTGCATGTATATTTGCTCCTTAATTACCTTCTTTACTGTTTGAAATACTGGCAACATTTTTGCCATATTTGCCATTGGCAATATTTTTTAAATACACTTCTCCATAAAGGTTAATTTGATTTTTTTCCTCCGTGAACCATTGCCTGACCATTGCAACAAGGATTAATTTTTACCCCTGTTAAATTATTATGTTTATTACTTATTTTTCGTCTATTTATTTATTTAGAGAACAGTAACACTTTCCTATTCAGCACCTGACAGGCTACATGAAAGCAAGAGAACAGACAAGGCTATGGCATTGTTCTTCTTTAAGACTTTGTAAATCTGGTCCTATCATTTATCTATATAATAATTTTAAGGGTAGTAATAGCATGTTTTATTCTTGTTGTATTCCTTCATTATTGAATGACTAATGGTGCATGCCTCAGTAAAAGTTATTGAAATAAAGATCTCTATTGCCTTTCCTCTTGTATCAGTCTTATTGAAGTTACTCATTATCCACATTTAAAACTTTGTTAAAATTATTTCAACCTTGATAATTTTCTTTTGCCTGCATGTCTCTCCTTTATAGTGTGATAACTTTTAACTACTGTATATAAAATACCTGAGATAATTAATTTGGGATGATGAAAAGTTTATTTTGGTTAAGAGTTAGAGAGGTTTTCAGTTCATGGTCAGTTGGCTCTTATGCCTTTGGACCTGTGGAAAATCAACATGTCATGGTGGAAAATATATGCAAATGGACATTACTTAGTTTATAATGGTAGAGAAGCAAAGCAAGAGTACGAGGAGGAGTCAGAGACACAGTGTTCCTTGAAGTGCATCCAATCAGTAACTTAACTTTCTTTCACTAAGATTCATATCTTAATAATTCCTTCAAATCACAGTAATATTACAGGCTGGAGAACAAGCCCTTAACACTTTGGTGATGGTAGATACCCAAGATCCACTGTCTTTAGTCACTGTCATATTGCCATAAAGCAGCACCATGACCAAGGCAACTCTTATGAAAGAAAATATTTAATTGGGGGCTTGCTCACAGTTTCAGAGGCTTAGTGCATTATCATCATGACAAGAAGCATGGTGGCAAGCATGGCACTGGAGCAGTAGCAGTCCTACATTCTGATCTATAAGGAGAGAGAGAGAGAGAGAGAGAGAGAGAGAGAGAGAGAGAGAGAGACTCTAGGCTTGGCATGGGCTTTTAAAACCTCAAAGCCCACATTTAGTGACAAACTTCTTCCAACAAGGCCACATCTCCTAGTCCATTTAATCCTTTCAAATATTACCACTTCCTGGTGATTAAGCATTCAAATATATGAGCCTATGGAGTGTCATTCTTATCCAAATTACCTCATTCCAAACCCTGGACCCCATAGGCTTATTATAGCCATACTATATTGCAAAATGCATTTAGTTCAACTTTAAAAGTTCCCATGTTTTTCACACTCTCAACACTGTTTAAAAGTCAGAAGTTCCGATCAGCCATTTTGTGTGTTGTGTTGTGAGTGCTGCTGCAGGGAGCTGAGCAGAGAGCATGGACTAGCTGGAAAATCATGACATGTACCATAAAAGGCTGTGACTGAACACAGACTCTGCCTTCTCAGATTGGACCAAGAGATGAGTGACTGTTCCCAAAGCCAGTAATCCCAGTCTCTAGGCCCTAAGCCCTGAGGCACAACCAATGCTCCTATCACACCCATTGCAGCCCCTGTTACAGGTCAGCAGGTAAGACTCCTGCAGGCAGACCTTACCACCACCACCCCCTATTGGATCCTGTAATCTACAAGCTCCACTCTGTCCCTCAAACCCACCCATTCCCCAAGACCACAACTCCTCCCTGAGAAACAGACTTCACCAGTTCTGATTGGACCAAGAGGTGAGTTTCTGTTCTCTCAGTGGGTCACCCCAGTCTCTAGGCCCTCGGCCCTTTACCCCAGCCATTGCAGCCCCAGTTGCAAGACAGTAGAAAGACTTCTCCAGGCAGGCTGATCAACATCACCCCCATTTAACACTGTAATCTACAAGTCCCACTCTGTCCCCCAAACCCACCCATCCACCTGAGATATTAGCAGTACCCTGAGACATAATCACCACCAGTGCCGATCTGACCAAGAGAGTTTCCCTGAGACACAGACACCACTTGCACCAACTGGAGAAAGAGACAGGTAGGCGCCAGTGGAAGAATACATTAAACAACATAAAAGGCAACATGGCACCACCAGAACCTAGTGGTTCTACAACAGCAAGACCTGAACGTCACAACATGGAAGAAGCAGAAAAAAAAATGACCTTAACATGACATTATAAAGATGATAGAGGCCTTTAAAGAGAAAATGAAAAATTCCCTTAAAGAAATCAAGGAAAAGACAAACAAAAAATTGCAAGAAATAAATAATTCCCTTAAAGAAAGGCAAGAAAACCAAGAAAAAAAGCCAATCAAACAGGTGAAGGAAACAGTTCAAGACTTAAAAATTGAAATAGAGACAATAAGGAAGACACAAACTGAGGGAATGCTGGAAATGGAAAATCTGAGCAAACAAACAGGAACTACAGATGCAAGAACAACCAATAGAAGGCAAGAGATGGAAGAGAGAATCTCTGGTGTTGAAGATACGAGAGAGGAAAGAGATTTGTCAGTCAGAGAAAAAATTAAAGGCAACAAAGAAATAGCACAAAATTTCCAAGAAATCTGGGACACCATGAAAAGATCAAACCTAATGCCGGGCGTTGGTGGCGCACGCCTTTAATCCCAGCACTCGGGAGGCAGAGCCAGGCGGATCTCTGTGAGTTCGAGGCCAGCCTGGGCTACCAAGTGAGCTCCAGGAAAGGCACAAAGCTACACAGAGAAACCCTGTCTCGAAAAACCAAAAAAAAAAAAACCACCAAACCTAAGAATAATAGAGATAGGAGAAGGAGAAGAATATCAGTTCAAAGACACAGAAAATATATTCAACAATATCATAGAACATAGAAGAAAACTTACTCAACCTAAAGAAGGAAACGTCTATGAAGATACAAAAAGCTTATAGAAAACCAAATAGACCAGAACCAAAACAAAGCCTCCTCACTACATAATAATCAAACTAATAAACATGCAGAATAAAGACAGAATATTAAGAGCTGCAAAAGAAAAAGGCAAAGTAACATATAAAGGCAGACCCACCAAAATAACACATGATTTCTCAATGGAGACCCTGAGGGCCACAAGGTCCTGGACAGACCTTATACAGACACTAAGAAACCACAGATGCCAGTCATGCTACTATACACAGCAAAACTCTCAACCACCATAGATAGAGTAAACAAGATATTCCATGACAAACCAGATTTAAACAATACATATCCACAAATCTAGCCCTATAGAAGGCACTAGAAGGAAAAATCAAACCTAAGGAAGTTAGATGCACCCACGAAAACACTGGCAATAGATAATCCCACACCAACAAATCCCAAAGAATGGAAACACACACACACACACACACACACACACACACACACAACCACCAAAAAATAACAGGAATTGACAATCACTAGTCATTAATATCCCTTAATATCAATGAACTCAATTTACCTATAAAAAGACACAGGCTAACAGAATGGTTACAAAAACAGGATCCATCTTTCTGCTGCATACAAGAAACACCTAAACCTCAAAGATAGACATTACCTCAGAGCAAAGGATTGGGAAAAGACTTTCTAGTCAAATGGACTCAAGAGACACTCTGGTGTGCTATCCTAGTATCTAACAAAATAGACTTCAAACTAAAATGAATCAAGAGACCAAGAAGGACGTTACATATTCATCACAGGAAAAATTCATCAGGATGACATCTCAATTCTGAACATTTATACCCTAAATATAAGGGAACACACACATGTAAAAGAAACAATAATATATAAAATGTTCAACTGACTCACCACTGAATCAAGGAAGAAATAAAGAAAGAAATTAAAGGCTTCCTAGAAATCAATGAACATGAATGTACAATATACCCTAAATTATGGGACACTGTGAAAGCAGTACTAAGAGGAAAGTTCATAGCTCTAAATGCCTACATAAAGAAGTTGGAGAAAATTGGAAAGAAAGAAGTCAAACTTTCACTATTTGCAGATGATATGATAGTATACATAAGTGACCCGAAAAATTCTACCAGGGAACTCCTACAGCTGATAAACTCCTTTAGTAATGTGAACTCAAGAAACTAGACATCAAAATATCTAACAGTCCAATTAAAAATGGGCTATAGAGCTAAACTGAGAATTCTCAACAAAAGAATCTCAAATGGCTGAAAGACATTTAAGGAATTGCTCAGCATCCTTAGTCATCAGGGAAGTACAAATCAAAATGACTCTGAGATACCACCTTACACCTGTCAGAATGACTATGATAAAAAATACTGATGACAGCTTATTTTGGAGAAGATGTGGAGCAAGGGGAACACTCTTCCGTAGTTGGTGGGAGTATAACCTTGTATAGCCACGTTGGAAATCAGTATAGTGGTTTCTCAGAAAATTGGGAATCAATCTACCTCAGTATCTAACTATACCACTCTTGGGCATATACCCAAGGAATGCTCAATCATACCACAAGGACACACACTCAGCTATGTTCATAGCAGCATTATTTGTAACAGCCAGAACCTGGAAACAACCTAGATGCCACTCAAACCAAACAATGGGTAAAGAAAATGTGGCACATATACACAATGGAGTACTTACTACTCAGCAGTAAAGAACAATGACATCATGAAATTTGCAAGCAAATTGATGGAACTAGAAAATATCATCCTGATTGAGGTAACCCAGACTCAGAAGGACAAACATGGTATTTACTTACTCATAAGTGGATACTAGATGTAAAGCAAAGGATAACCAGACTACAACCCACAGCTCTAGAGAAGCTAGCTAACAAGGAGAACCCTAAGAGGGACACATGGGTCACCCTGGGAAGGGGAAATAGATGAGATCTCCATGAGTAAACTGGGGGCGAAGGGGGGCAATGGAGGGCAGGTAATGGGGGATGAGAACATAACAAAATGGGATAGTTGAGCTGGAAAAGGGATAGAGTGGGAGAGCAAGGAAAGAGATACCATGATAGAAGGAGACATCATGGGGATAGGGAGAAACCAGGTGCTAGGGAAGTTCCCAGGAATTCACAAGGATGACTCCAGATTAGACTACTAGCAATAGTGGAGAGGGTGCCTGAACTGGCCTACTCTGGTAATCAGATTGGTGAATAGCCTAACTGTCATCATACAGCCTTCATCCAGTAACTGATGGAAGCAGGTGCAGAAATCCACAGCTGAGCACCAGGCGGAACTCCAGGAGTCCAGCTGAAGAGAGAGAAGAGGGATTCTATGAGCAAGGGACATCAAGATCATGATGGAGAAATGTACAGAGACAACTGTACCAAACTAGTGGGAACTCATGAACTGTTATGGAGCCTCCATGGTACTGGGCTAAGCCCTCTACATAGGCAAGACATTTGTGTAGCTTGACCTGCTTAAGGGGACCCTGTCAGTGGGATCAGTATCCATCCCTCATGCATGGGCAGGTTTTTTGGAGCCCAGTGCCTATGGTGGGACACCTTACACAGCCTTGATGCAGGGGAAGGGGCTTGGACCTGCCTCTACTGAACATACCAGGCTCTGCTGACTTCCCATGGGAGACCTTGCCTTATTGGAGGAGGGAATGGGTGATAGGTTGGCAGGGGTAGGCTGGGTTGGGAAGAGGGAGGAGAGGAGGATCTGTGGTTGGTATATAAAATAATAATAAGAAAATATGGAAACACATGAAATATGAACCAATAGCTGAGGAGCCCCCAACTGGATCAGGCCCTCTGGATAAGTGAGACAGTTGATTAGCTTGATCTGTTTGGGAGGCATCCACGCACTGGGACCAGGACCTGTCCTCAGTGGATGAGCTGGCTGTTTGGAACCTGGGGCTTATACAGGGATACTTGGCTCAGCCTGGGAGGAGGGGACTGGACCTGCCTGGACTGAATCTACCAGGTTGAACTCAATCCCCAGGGGAGTCTTTGCCCTGGAGGATATGGGAATGGGGGGGGGAGAGGGGAGAACAAGGGAATCCGTGACTGATGTAAAATTAAATTAAATTATAAAAAAGAAAATAAAAAAGTAAAAATAAAAGATATAGAATGTTACCAGTTCTTTTGACATTGCCCTCATGCCTACTTCCAGAAGCTAAATGTTGAAGTAATGACCATTGTGATTTTTAACATCTTTGTCTAGTATGGTATTAACTGGAACTTCACATACATGGAATTAAAAAATGTGTAGTCTCAAAAAAACACAGATAGATAGATAGATAGATAGATAGATAGATAGATGATAGACAGACAGATGATAGATAGACAGACAGACAGATAGATGAGACACAGTGACTGTCTTAGAGTTTCTATTGCTGCAATGAAACATCATGACCAAAAAGCAAGTTGGGGAGGAAAGAGTTTATTTGGCTTGTACTTCTATATTGCTGTTCACCACTGAAGGAAGTCAGGACAGGAACTCAAACAGGGCAGGATCCTGGAAGCAGGAGCTGATGCAAAGCTCACCGGAGGGAAGCTGCTTACTGGCTTGCTTCCCCTGGCTTCCTCAGTACATCTTCTTATAGAATCCAGGACCAGCTACCCAGGGATGGCACCGCCCACCATAGGCTGGGCCTTCACCCATTGATCACTAAGTGAGAAAATGCCTTACAGCTGGATCTCAAGGAGGCATTTTCTCAGCCGAGTCTCCTTTCTCTGATAACTCTAGCTTGTATCAAGTTGAAAAAACTACCCAGTACAATGAAAGAAAGCATTTAATGGGGTACTTGCTTACAGTTTCAGAGACTTTGTACATTATGATCCTGTCAGGGAGCATGGTAGCAACTGTGGTGCTGGAACAGTAGTTGAGAGTTCTACATCCTGTTTCATAGGCAAAGAGAGAGACTCTATTCTTGACATGGGCTTTTGAAACCTCCAAGCCCACACCATAGTGGCAAACTTCCTCCAACAAAGCCACATCTCCTAATCCTTTTAATCCTTCCAAATATTGCTATTTCCTAGTGATTAAGCATTCAAATATATGAGCCCACTGGAGGCTATTCTCATTCAAATAACAACGATCTACACACTAACATCTATTTGTATCTTTTGCTTATTTTTTGTAGGATTAACATATTTTCCTATATTGGATTCTACACTGGAGTTGTCAACCAACACCTCTTTTCTATTCTGTATACCATATATCTTCAATCTACAAATTAAATATGATGAGCTGCATAACATGCTGTGTGTATCTGGCTGGACTTTGAATCATTGTAGCATTTTAATTACACAACTAGGATCTGAATTAGTCAGTTTTCCAATCTTGGTTGCATACTGTATTTTATGGAAAACTTAAAAACCTTTCAAAATGCTAAAAATAAAACTTCTGCTAGCCCTCCCAAATTTATATAATTTCTTGGAATATAGTATTTATTTTTGAGCATTATGATAAATAATCTTTGTTACATTTCATATATTTGTAGGGTACAGTATGCTGCAAAGACCAAATTTGAGTAATTA
This sequence comes from Peromyscus attwateri, assembly GCA_902168425.1. Lineage (NCBI taxonomy): Eukaryota > Metazoa > Chordata > Mammalia > Rodentia > Cricetidae > Peromyscus > Peromyscus attwateri. The sequence continues at coordinate 27,883 of CABHPP010132029.1, forward strand.
GCAAATCCATTACAAAAAATTTTGTTGTTAAAATTTTCAAATTCTTGATTTAGGCTTTTAAAACATACTATATATTGTTGTTTATATTCAGTTTAATATGAAATCTAACCCACAATTAATTTATAGTGTATGTACCTTTGTTGATCTTCTCATTCTTATCCTCTCCATGTTTTCCTACCTCTATCAGTCCTAGGTTTTTTTTTCTTGTCATGATCCTCCTCCTCTTCCTTTTCTTTTTTTATTTTATAATTTAATTTAATTTTACATATCAGCCACGGATTCCCTTGTCCTCCCCCCCTCCCCCCCCCCCCCCCCCCCCCCCCCCCCCCCCCCCC
>CABHPP010132030.1:8912-27792 GCA_902168425.1 Peromyscus attwateri
ATATATATATATATATATATATATATATATATATATATATATATATAATGGAATACTATTCAACTATAAAAAATAATGAAATCTTGTCATGTGTAACATGATTGAGACTGGAGATTATTATGTTAGATGAAATAAGCCAGGCACAGAAGGGTATACCACATGATCACATTCATGTGTGGCATCTAATAAAGCTAATGGTGTAGAATTTGAGAGTAGAGGGACTGGGATGTAGCTCACTTAGTCAAGTGCCTATCTAGCATAAATGAAATCATGAGCACTCTATCCACAGCACCTCAACAAACGGGTGTGGTGGCACACCTCTTTAATACCAACACTCTGGAGGTGGAAGCAGGAGGATCAGAAATTGAAGGTCTTCTTTAGCTACATAGAGAGTGTCAGGCCAGCCTGGAACACAGGCATTTTTGTCTAGACAACAATGTCTGCAACGAAGCTGAGAAACAACAGTGTTTACCAGACATGGGGAGAGTAAGGAGGAGGATGGAATAGGGAAAGCCCAATAAATGGATGCTATATTATAGTTAGAATAAAAGGCCTGCTGTTCTAATGCAAAGTAAAGTGACCATAGGTAACAGTTATCTACTTTATTTAAAAAACAAAACAAAACAAAACAAAACAAAACAAAACAACAGAAGAAACACCTTCTGAATTTCAACTTTTCACCACAAAAGGACAATAAACGTTCAAGGAGAAAGTTACATTTATTGTTATCTTTAAAATGTTTTCAGACTTTTGAGACAGTGTCTCACTATGAAGAACAGGACGACCTTGAATTTGCACCAAACCTTTCTTACTCTCCCAAGTGCTGGGGATTACATTCCTTCTGCTTTCAACCGTGCTCAGCAGAAAGCTCTAGCTGCATTGATTTACACATTACACAGTATATCCATGTATGCCATCCTCCATGGTGTTCTATTAACATGTGTCAATTTTATTTTCTTTATTAATATACGTGCTCGTTAGTTTTTGCCAACTTACAACCACTTGAGAAGAGGGAACTTCAGTTGAGAAAAAGCCTCAATCAGACTGGCCTGTGGGCAAGCCTGTGGGGCATTTTCTTGATTGATGATTGATGTGGGAGGGCTCAGGCCACTGTGGGTGGTGCCATCCCTAGGCAGGTGGTCCAGGGGTGGATGTGAAAGCAAACTGAGCAAGCCATGGGGAGCAAGCCAGTAAGCGGCTTTATAATCACTGCTTCAATTCCTGCCTCCAGGTTGAGTTCCTCCAGGAACTCTCTGCTTGAGTTCCTGATTTAACATCCCATCATGGATTATAAACTGTAAGCTGAAATAAACCCTTTCCTCCCCAGGTTTCTTTTGCTCATATTGCTTATCACAGCAAGAGAGAAGCAAACTAAGACAGCTAGAAATATGAATTAAAGAGAAATCCCAAAAGTTACTAGTGATTTTTTTAAATAAATAGAAAAATTCATCCAATACCTTATTTGAAATTTCAAGGAACTCCAAATAGCCAAAATAATCTTGAAAAATGATAGAATTGGAGGACTCAATTTTCAAAAAAAAACCTTAACATTTGTGTGTGTGTGTGTGTGTGTGTGTGTGTGTGTGTGTGTGGTGTGGTATGGTATGTGCATGTACACCCATGCCATGGTATGCATGTGGGGCTCAGAGACAACTTGCAGACTATGATCTTCCCTTCCACATTCTGGGGTTCGGGAATTGAACTCAGGATGTCAGCCTTGTTGGTAAGCACCCTTCCCCACCGAGCTATGTCAATGGCCCTGTTTTCTTCAACTTCAGAACTAACTACGGAACTAATGAAAGCTAAACTATGTTACTGGAGTGAAAGTAGATACATAGATCAGTGGGGTGGAATCAAGTTCTCAGAAATATACCTTCACATACCTGTTTATGTTATTTTTTTTTTCAATAAAGGTACCAAGAACACTTAGTGGAAAAGGGTAAACGGTTCTGGAAAAGCAGAATATCCTCTAGTAAAAACAATGCAATTGGACCCATCCTTTATATCTTGTTATTATTTGAATCTGAAATGCCCCCCACTGGTTCTTGTTTTCAACACCTGTTCCTGGTGGGTGGTACTGCTTTGGTAAGCTCTGGATAGTCTAGGAGGCTGAACCTAGCTGGAGGGAGTAGGTCATTAGGGATGGGCCCTTGAAGGGGAAGTATATTATCTCAGCTTCTTCTTATCTCTCTTTGCCTCCTAGTTCACTGCCAAGTGAATACGCTGCTGCCACATGCTCCCATTTCCTCAGACGGTCACTTTACTTTGCCTTTGCTGCCATGACCACATGTGACCCTCGGAAACAGTAAGTCAAGACTTTCTTAAGTCGTTTCTTTTGGGTCTTTGTTTGTTTGTTTGTTTGTTTTCGTTTTTCAAGACAGCATTTCTCTGTGTAACAGCCTTGGCTGTCCTGAAACTCACAACATAGATCAGGCTGGTCTAGAACTCACAGAGATCCACCTGCCTCTGCCTTCCGAGTGCTGGGATTAATGGCATGTGCCACTACTGTCCAGCTCTTCTGTAATGTCTTTTGTCACAGTGAGGAGAAATGTAACTAATACACACTATATACAAAAATCATAATGAATCAAAGGCCTATATGTAAGAGCTATGATCAGTGCTCACTGCAAATATGGTCTGTCCCCTCGACAAAGCTCCTGTCCCAGTTCTCTAGAATTGTTAGGCAGGAACTGCAAAATCACGTAAGTCAGCAGGAATGCAAAATAGGCTAGTACTTCACAAATGCCACTCACAGGCAAAGCTGGCCGCATCAGCTTCGCCTGAGGAGCTTTAAAAAAGGAAGTGAAGCAGACTGCATGGGATTCTCACTCAGGAGTTTGAGAGCTGAATCTAGAGGTTCCTATTCGAAAGCTCCTCAGGAAATTAAGTCTGGAGGCAAAGCCAGGTTGGGGAATCACTACTTTGGGGCTTGAACCTCACATAGGAGGTCAGAACTAGAGCCTTAGAACTCCCAGTGTGGTCTGTGGATCAGCATCATCGGCATCACCTGGAAGCTTTCAAGGGACAAAATCTTGGAGAATGAGGATGTGCTTCTTGGGAGGTGGAGGCAAATAGATCAGAAGTTCTGGTCAACCTGGGCTAGATGAAACCCTATCTTAAAAACAAGGGAACAAAGAAAGAAAGGAACACAATCTTAGGCCTCTGCTAGATGTGCCTGTAATCTCAGCACTTGAGAGCTGGAGTCAAGATGATCCCTTAGAATTTGAGGCCAGCCTGGATATTTAAAATTTTTATTATTTTATGTGTACAGGTGTTTTGCCTGCATGTATATCTGCAGCATTTGTGTGGCTGGTGCCCGTGGAGGCCAGAAGAGGGCTGGAGTTACAGATGGTTGTGAGATGCCATGTGGGTGGATGCTTGGAATCAAACCCAGGTCCTCTGGGGGAGAAGCCAATGCTCTTAACCCCTAACCCATCTCTCCATCCTCCACCAAGCTAGATTTTCAGATTCCTCAGAAACCTTCAGATGTATTTAGCTACAGAAGGTTTTGCAGGATAAGGAGAATTTACTTAGTCTAAGAGCTAAGCCTCCTCTGACTAGCTGGCTAAGAACTAGAATTCTAGTGTGTAACTAGGGGCCAACCATGGCCCTTCTCTAGCCTAAGATTCCCCTGAGACACTTAGCAAAGTACAACTTGGAGATATATTATACAGCTTACTGGGTCCCACCCAGTATTTTCAATTCAATGGGCCCTGGATGAGGCCTCCAAGTTTACACTTCTAACAGGTAAATTTCGGGTTACACTGATACTACTTTGTCTGGGGAACACACCTTTATAATCATTTGCTCAGGCTAAAAGACCTCAGTTCACATAAGAACTTCATCAGATCAACTTCCTCCAAGCTAAGAATGGTCCAGAGGCAAATGAACTTGCAATCTTGTGGTAGAAATGAGTTAAGTTTTCCAGTATAAACCATATCATGACCCCAGAAAGAGCCATGCACTATGAGTCAGGTATACCATCCTATGGCAATGACCAGGATGCGGAGATCTTGGGTGCATTAGTTTGGATTTGCAATGTCTGTCTGGGATTGGATTAGTCTTACGCAATCTATGGAGCTTGAGCTGGCTTTCTGACATTCTTAGACCTATTATGGTGTGTAAGGTGACCATCCTCCCCTTCCCAGGATTTTCTGGCTTTTGTGTAGAGGATGTTTTCAAAAGATTTATCTTAAGATATACTCACAGGAGAATGTGACCTTTCTAAATGTGACCTTGCTAAAATTGCCAGTGTCCCCGTTTTTCTTTTCCATAAAGTTTCAGAGCCTCTGAGCCTTCTCTTTCTACAGCCCTCTTAGTTGTGAAGTCAGTCTTGTCTTTTGCAGGAAAGCTGCCTTCCTATAACTCTTCTGCAGACACAAGTGGGTCTGTAGCAACAGTTCTTTGCAATGTGATTTTGAGTATTTAAAATGGCTCCTTCCCAAATGTCCAAATGCAGCGAGTCTTGACTCGGAGTTCCTTCCTGACCTTTCCATACTAGTTGTTGCTCTGCTCTGGTTGATCCTAAGGAAGGCTTTGAAAGTGAAACTGGTAGATTCAGTCCAGGCAGGTCCAGTCCCCTCCTCCCAGGCTGAGCAAAGTGTCCCTGCATAAGCCCCAGGTTCCAAACAGTCTTTGCCCTGGAGGAGATGGGAATGAGGGGTGGGCTGGGGGGAAGGGGGGGAGGACAGGGGAATCCGTGGCTGATATGTAGAATTGAATTGAATTATAAAATTTTAAAAAATATATAAAAAAGAAGAAAGTGAAACTGAGCCATTGAAGTGGCCAGGTGGTCTTTGAAAGGGCCAGGTTTATAAAGATTTGGTTGTGCTGTTATGTAAGGCTTTCTTTTGGGCCACCAACCAGTTCCCAAATCGTGACATGGAGACTTCTTATTAGTTATGAATGCTCAGCCTTAGCTTATTCTCGATTCTTGCTAGCTCTTATAACTTCATTTAAGCTGTTTCTCATCTACATTTGGCCCCGGGGCTTTTTACTTTTCTTTCCTTCTCTATGTCCTACTTTTCCTGCTTCCTCCGTGTCTGTCTGGAGGCTGCTTGGCTGGCTAGTCCAGGGTGGCTCCCTCTCTTTCTCCCTCATTCTCTCTTCTCTCCTTCTCTCCCCAAGCCTAGAGTCCTCCTCCTACTTATTCTCTCTTCTTACCAGCCCTGCTTATCCCTCCTCTGCCTAGTTATTGGCTGTTCTGCTTTTTATTACAACAATCTGGTGCCTCAGGCAGGCAAGGTAAAACAGCAACACATCTTTACATAATTAAACAAATGCAGCATAAACCAGTGTAACACATCTTTACATAGTTAGACAAATGCAACATAAACAAATGTAACATAACTTTACATAGTTAAAGTAATATTCCACAACACTGTTACGCATAGATTTTAGCATGCAGTGATTCTAAAGGCACAGTTCTTTGAATTGTAGATTACAGCACATGCCTATAATCAGAACACGTGGGAGGTGGAGGCAGGAGGATCAGAAATTCAAGGTTATTCTCTATTACATAGTGAGTTTGAGATCAGCCTTGGCTACATGAGAACATGTTTCAAAGAAAAATAAATGAGAGAGTATGAAGGTTTAGAAGTACTGCACTAAGGTAAACTATGTGGGCTACTAAACCCATATACACATAAGTAACAGTAAGTGAACAAAGCAGTTGTATTTATACATTTATATATACATATATAATATATAGTGTAGATACAAAATAAGAGGCTTTGAATTTGAATAGGAATAGGGGAGGGAGACAGGGGAAGAGCTAGAGGGAGAGGAGAGAGGCAGAAATTATATAAATACAGTATTCATATATGAAAAATTTCAAAATAAATTTAAAAAGTAGACTTTAAAAGAGAAATATAGTTCAAGGCCAGCCTGGTCTATAGAGCGAGTTCCAGGACAGCCAGAGCTACACAGAGAAATCCTGTCTCAAAAAATAAAAGAAAAAAAACCTAAAAGAAATGTAATTTAAAAATTTCAAAAGTATAAAAATTCATGTGTATAATATATCTAGATATGAGAATACATATTTTTAACATTAAAATTTAAAATTTCTTTGTCCATAGCAAAAATTTCCACTGTGTTCATGTAATCAGCTTCTCTCATATGTGAACTATTTTATGTATAATCATATATATATAATTATGGTGACAATATTGAATTTCATTACTTTTTTCCCAATACCTAAAATTATTTTATTATGGAAAAATTATTTCACAAAATGCTATTTTTATAAGATTTCTAAATTCTATATTCTTTGTATTCTATATAAAACTGGGATTCCCTTATTTCAATAAATTATTTTGATGTAATTCAAAAGTATGCCAAATCTAATTATATTGTACTTTGAGTATTTGATGCTCCAAAGATCACACATGAAATAATTTAGAAAAACATAAAATACAAAAACATGTTAATTAATTATGAGCAAATTAGTTAAATAGAGTTCCTAAGCATGTCAATTTTCATGTAATTCTGTACAAGGAGCCAGAAGGTTTGGATTTAAGCCAAATAACCACAGAAGTGTGAGTTTGCAGAGGCTCTCTAACTGCAAATCTTTTTACATGAAGATGTGTGTACTAGCATGAGCAAGAACCCTGTGATGGTAAAATGGGAATTAAATATGGCATTGTATGTAAAGGCATATAAACTATTGTAGCCCACTAGGTTTCCTAGTGACTGTACCCAGCAGGACTGCATAAGAGGTTGATTGGACCACGGGCCTGAGTATCAGGTGTTTGTTAGGGTCTACACTTGACTGTACTACATTGTTATAAATAGCATTTTGGAATAAAGTGCTGGCCAGTGGGTAAGGATCCAGGCCCACTCGGTTCTATCCTGTGTTTTTCTCTCTGTTTTCCCTCCCTTCTCTCTTTATTTCTAACTAAATCTCTCATTCCTCAAGAGTCCCTGGGGTAAATAAATATGGAGGCTGGTCTGCCACAATAAACAATGCCTAGAATAAACATATCAAATACATGCTTCTAAAAGAAAGATGTGGGCTAAAGCACCTCAGAAGGGATGGGGCGGGCATATCACAATTGCCTTTTCTTTCCTATGATAGAACGGTTTACCCAGACTGGAAGTAGGGTGAGGCAAATGAGATATTCAACCTGCAAGCCCATGATTCCATCTTCAGTTTTTTCCAAGTGCCTTACCTGCTGTGGTACTATGGTCTTGAAAAGTGGATTGCTCAGGCTCTAAAGGCTCCATGCAACCTTGATGCCTAAGAAAGACCTTAGATAGCCTCATCTTTTGTCTCTGGCTGTCGTTAGGCAGAGCTGTAAACTGTGTGGCCAAGCACTGAAGTTATTCCTCAACACACGGTGAAATGTTTGCTAGCCTGAGAGCATTACTAGGTGGGAGAGTTAAATATTAGCTGACTGTGAAGTTAAGCAGGCAGGAACCTGAGTGGCCTCACACAATGAAGATTACAGACTTAACAGAATTCATTTTGCAAAGCCATCAAACAAACAGACAGCCGCAACAACAAACAAGAAAAAAGAGAAACAGTAATTAACCCCATATGTGGACTGGATTTCCAAGGTAGTCGTATTATAATATTTAAAGCATCCAGTTTTCAATACAAATTTAGGAGGTACACAAAGACACAGAAAAATATCATCCTTATTTGTGAAAAAGGACTATTAAGTGAAATCACCTGGTTTCCAGGAAATGAAATCCATTCAAAAAAGAAAGAAAAAAAGTTGTGAGGCTGGAGGGATGGCTCAATGGATAAAAGCCTTTACTGCTCTTCTAGAGGCCTCAAACTTCTTTATGCAGCCAAGGATGACCTGGAACTTCACCTCCTTCTGTCCCTATCTCTTGATGCTGGGGAATACAAGCACAAAAATCCATTTGGTGCTGGGAATCAAAATTAGGGTTTCTCACATGCGAGGTGAACACACTACCAACTGAGCTCTATGCCCCTGAGTTCTGATTCTAAATGTATTTCAAGGCATTATATTCTCAAAAAGTTACCAGGGAAAGGGAAAACATGGTGGTAACGGCAAAGTTCTTCACATCTGCAGAATCCAGTCATGGGATTAAAAGACATCTGGGCATCATCTTCTGCAGGATCACTATTTCCAGTGCTCATGGATGGGGGAGACTCTGCTATAGAGAGTCCCCTAACACTAATACCCACACTCCAGTAATGTTAGTGGTCCCTGATTAGCATTTTCAAAAGTCGTTTCCATTCCTTTGTCTTTAGAATGGTTATACACTGTCTTTGAAAGCCGGAGATCTTCCCGGGAATTGTCTTCAAGTAAGTCATTCTATAGGCAGGAAAAGCGAAACCTCAAATGGAGATGGGGGCCGCTCTGTCATGACCCAAAGCTAGAGCAACAAGCAAGGTCTCTGAACGTCCAGGCCAGCACCTGTGTCACACTGCCTGTTTCCTTGACTCTTTGTCCAACCTCTTTCAAGAATGTTTCATTCAAGAAAACATGGTAAACAGTCACTACAGTTCCCTTTCCTTTTGCTTTCAATGTTTGCAAAAGCAGGACATTGGAGGAGTCAAGTTCCCCAGGCCTCAGCATAAACCAGTTTCTGGCGTCACTAGCTCAGTACCCTTGGCAAACTTCCTTTGTCTCTGAGCTTCTGTGTTGTTCAATACAGGAATAACAAGACCTACCTCCTGTGGTAGTAGTGAGGCTGACGCAGGTTAATGTCCATGCAGTACTGTGGGCATCACAGTAAATAAGATGTATTTGTAATTGGGCTGAGGATGTAGCTTAATTAGTAGAGTGCAAGTATGAAACCCTGGGTTCAATACCCAGCATCTCATAAAAATTGGGTGTGGTGCACACCTGTCATCCTAGCACATGGGAGGTGGAGGAAGGAGTACCAAAAATTCAAGGTTATCTACAGCTACATGCAGAGTCTGAGGACTGGCTCACTGTTCTCTGTGGGCTTTTGGAAGCCTGCTGTTCTAGCTAGTTTTATGTTAACTTGACACAAGCTGCAGTCATTTTGGAAGAGGGAACCTCCATTGAGAAAATGCCTCCAGCAGATTGGCCTATGGGCAAGCCTGTGGTATATTTTCTTGATTGATGGTTGGTGTGGGAGGGCCCAGATCACTGTGAGTGATGCCACCCCTGGGCTGGTGATCCTGGGTGCCATAAGAGAGCAGGCTGAGTAAGCCATGATGAGCTAACCAATAAGCAGCACTCCTCCATGGCCTCTGCATCTGCTCCTGCCTCTGGGTCCCTGCCCTGTTTGAGTTCCTGCCTCAACTTCTTTGATAATGGACAATGCTATGGAACTATAAACTAAAATAAATCATTTCCTCCAAAAGTTGCTTTTTGTCGTGGTATTTTCTCACAGTAATAAAATCCCTAAATAAGACACACGCAGAGCAAATACAGAGATGCCAGGCTGAACCCATGGCTAGGAGCATTAAGAGATCTGAGGCAGCATCAGCAGGATAGATGAAGTGCAAATCCTGCCTCAAATCTATCTTTGCCACCAACAGGAAGGCAATACTATAAACAACATTTTAGGGGCTGTCATTGAATGTAGAAATGTGTATGAAACTATGATAATGGTTTGGAAGCAGAGTTTGATTTGTTTTTGTTTACTTAAACCTGCAAGAGCTATGCCAAAATATGAAAAATCCACTCTGCAGGAGACTCCTATATAATGTGCTTTCATTAGAATTTCTTGTTTTATGTGGTTCTTTTAGTTCTCAGTGCTTGTTCCCATGGGAATCTGGTAGAGCAGAGGTGCTAATGGCTGACTTCTTGCTGGTATTCAATATGCTCTTGATTTGGTATGTTTAGTGTGTCACTAACTCTTGAAGAAAGACAGTTTGGAGTGTTCTTACTCTAGCAATCATTTTCTAAATTTCTATTTAAACTTAAGTAGATTTAATATTTGTGTGTGTGTGTGTGTGTGTGTGTGTGTGTGTGTGTGTGTGTATGTGTTTGCACCAGCCATAGTGCACATGTGGGGGAGGTCAGAGGATAACTTATGGGAATCATTTTACCTTTATATGGGTCTCGAGGAGTAAACTCAGGCCACTAGGCTTGCATGGCAAACAACTTTACCCATTGAGCCACGTTTTTAAAAAAATATTTTGAGGGTCACACTGCTGCAGAGGCCATGCTGATATGAGTGGCCTGTACTGCCACCTGGGGCCATGGTGACATCTGAGCCTAGGCTGATGATGGGGACTATGTCTGGGTTCATGGTCCTACCACAGCTGGGGTCTATGTTGATGTCCATGGACTATGGTGCCACCAAAGACCATACAGATGCCCGGGGTCTAGGCTGCATCCTGTGGCCACATTGGTGTCCAAGGGCCCTGCTGATGCCTTTGTGGTGGTGGGGGTATGCTGATCTGAGTGGCCTGTGCTGTCATCTGGGGCCAGGGTGTCCTTAGGCCAGGGCTGTGGCCGAGGGCTATGTCTGGTTCCAAGGCCCTACAGCAGCCAGGGTCTCTGTTGATGTCTGTGGCTCCTGTTATCACTGAAGGCCATGCCAATGCCAGGGGTCTAGGCTGCTGCCTGGGACAATGTTGGTATCTTAAGGCCTTGTTGCTGCCAGGGCCATACTGATCTGGGTGGCCTGTAATGCCAACAGGGCCATGGTGATGTCTGGGCCTGAGCTGCTGCCAAGGACCATGGCTGTGTCCATGGTCCTGCTGCTGTTGGGGTCTGTGATGATATCCATGGCCCATGTTGCCACAGGGGGTCATAGGAACCATGTGCGTTGAAATCTGTGCTGAGCCAGCCCCACCTCTCACTGGCCCTAGGATAGCTGGTTCTGCCCCTCACTGGTCACTGCAGCAGGAAAGCTGGCCCTTGCACTTGGAAGAGATGGTCCCACCATAGGCATGGGAGAGCTGACCCTGCTGGCATGGATCTAGGAGAGCTGGTTTTGCCCCTTACCTGAGGTGGTTAGTCCAAGTGGCCCAGACCAACCTGCTCAGTTACCACCCAGACCCACATCCTGGACCTTGGGTTGGCCCACCCTACCATCTACCCCATCTATGACCTGCTGGAGTTTGTGAAGGGACTAGTCCTGTAAAATGATAACAGCAGGATCTCCATAACTCAGGGCAACAGCAGGATATCTGAGATGAGTTTCAGTGAGAGTCCAGTGATGATGCTGTCAGAGGCCTTGAACCAGACCAATGACTCATTGTAATGAACATTTTGTGGGTGGGGCTGATTGGACAAAAGGGTACACTGCATGACACACTGCAGTACCCAATGCCACTAGGATGAATGACGAGGTGTTGGAAAGATGGGGGATCCAGGTGGTTTTTGTTTTGTTTGTTTTTAATTGTTTTTTTTTTTTTTTGTGGCGGGGGTTCTTTTTTGGGAGGATACTACAGGGGTGAGGGGAAGAATGGAGGGACTGGGAGGTTAGTGGGATTGGGGTGCATGATGTGAAATTCCTAAAGAACCAATAAAGAGGGACTTGACTCGGCCCTCTGCATAAACGAGACAGTTGTGTAGCTTGATCTGTTTAAGGGGCCCCGGGTAGTAGGATCAGAAGCCATCCCTGGTTCATGAGCTAGCTTTTTGGAGCCCACTACCTATGCTGGGACACTTCACACAGCCTTTACATTCAGTACAGCCTACCTCTACTGAATGTATCAGGCTCTGCTGATGCCCCATGGGAGGCCATACCTTGTTGGAGGAGGGAACGGGGGTGGGGTGGGGTGGGAGTAGGGGGGAAGGCTGGAGGGGTAGGAGGAGGGAAGAAGGGGATCTGTGATTGATATGTAAAGTGAATAAATAATTTCTTAATTAAAAAAGAACCAATAAAGAATTATAAAAGGCTGGGCGGTGGTGGCGCACGCCTTTAATCCCAGCACTCGGGAGGCAGAGGCAGGCGGATCTCTGTGAGTTCGAGGCCAGCCTGGGCTACAGAGTGAGATCCAGGAAAGGCGCAAAGCTACACAGAGAAACCCTGTCTCAAAAAACAAAACAAAAACAAAAAAAAAGAATTATAAAAGAAGTAAAAAGTATTTTTATGAATACTATGAGAATTTTATAGAATATATTTTGATCATATTCACTCCTACAACTCTTCATAGATCCACCCCCACCTCCCTACCCACCCAACTTCATGTTCTCTCTTTTAAAATGTTAATTAAAATATAATTACATCCTCTCCCTCATTCCTTTTCCCATTTAGTCCAATTTATGCTGCTCAAATACTCATGGACATGGAGCTTGACTTTGAGCACGGTTGATATACCAGGGGTCACATATTAAGTAAAACTAATTTTCCAACTCCCAACAGCTATCAATTGCCAATAGTTCTTCAACTACAGGTGAGATTTTTTTGCCCCATCATGGTAGGATTTGGTCTGGGTTAAGCTTGTACAGGTATTATGCATGCTGTCACAGTAGCTATGAAGTAATGTCTATAACTGCGCTGTTGTGTCCATAAAACACTGTTTCCTCATAGTCACCCACCACTTCAGGTTCTTAGAATCTTTACACTCCCTCTTCTGGAATGATCTGAGCCTTGCAGAGAAGGGGTATGATTTAAGACTGAGCACTCCACATTCTTATTCTCTGCACTTTGACCAGTTGAGAATTTCTGTGTTAATTGTCGTCTACTGAAATTAGAGGCTTTTCTAATGAAGATTAAAAAACATACTAATCTATGGGAATAATGCTAAATCACCAGGAGTCATTTAGATACTATGTTTATTTAGCACAGTGGTTTTCAAATTTTGGGTCATGACGCCTTTGAGGGTAGAATGACCCTTAATGGGGGTTGCCTAAGACCGTCCTGCATATTTACATTATAGATATTTATATTACAATTAATAACAGTGGCAAAATTACAGTTATGAAGTAGCAATGAAAATAATTTTATGGTTTGAGGGGGTCACCACAACATGAGGAACTGTATTAAAGGGTCACAGCATTAGGAAGGTTGAGAACCATTGATTTAGCCACAGATTATTGGTCCAGATAATGATGCCAGACATGGGGTCCATCTTGGGGAGGAGATTTTAAATCCAATCAGAAAGTATTTGGTTATGTGCATAACAGCAAGTGTGTATGGGACCACACAGGTGCCTGGAGAAGTATATGGAAGTCAGGGGACAGTTTGCAGATGTCAGTTATTTACTTCTACCATGTGGGTATCAATTCTCTCATTCTATCTTGTGGGTCCTAGAGATCAAACTCATATCGTTGGGTTTGACAGTAAGGGCGTTTACCTGCTGAGCCATCCTGCAGGCTCCCTGGTTGTTTCTGTGGATTGAGCTGATAGTTGTTTTGATTTCCTAGGGTGATGCTATAACTGTTGGTGGGAATATAAGACGACATGGCAACTAGGGAATGCTAATGAGATTCCTTATGAGGTCGAAAAAAGTGCCATGAGTGAGCTATGTTTGAAACATTGCCCAACACTTTTGTCTTAGCAAAACATTGGCATTTAATGAATAACAACAAACACACAGACTATATAAATTTCTTTGGCTTTAATTTACCAAATAACACTAATTTAGCTTGGTAAGCATGACCCTTGGCTGTCATAATTTCTTTTATTCCCATCTTTCTTAATGTTTTTTATGTTTATATTTGCTTACCTTTAATTAGCATACAAAGTAACGGGGTTCATAATGGCATTTTCATACATACTTTGTTTGTGTTGGTCATCCTCCCCAAGTACTCTCCCTCACAGTCCTGCTCTCTTTGTACTCAATTAGTCTCCTTTCCTTTTTTATGTCACATGTATTCTAATTCCTTTAAAAATCCCTACCCTATTTGGACTCTTTGGAGGGGAATTTCATACGTTAGTACTATATTGACATCGTTTCCACCCTCCCCCCATCCTCTTCAACAACCCCCTCTGTGTCCTCCCCACTTTCTCTCAAATTCATGATGTCTTTTAAATTCTCTCTCTCTCTCTCTCTCTCTCTCTCTCTCTCTCTCTCTCTCTCTCTCTCTCTCACACACACACACACACACACACACACACACACACAGAAACACACACACCCTACTGACTATATTTAGAATACACGTGTTCACTCTCAGCTCACACATTCCATTTTATACAATGATACACAATTTAGACAGGCTAAAGAAAGGATAAAGGGTCTCTAGGGTTCAAAGAAGTTTTGTTTGTTTTTTGTTTTTCAAGACAAAGTTTCTCTATGTAGTTTTGGAGCCTGTCCTATAACTCACTCTGTATACCAGGCTGGCCTTGAACTCAGAGATCTGCCTGTCTCTGCCTCCCAAGTGCTGGGATTAAAGGCATGCATGCACTACCACTGCCTGGCTCAAAGAGTTATTACTGAAGACAGGTGGTAGTGAGCTGAGACAGATGCAGAGAGTCACTGTAGGTGGCTACTTAAAATGTTAACCTAAAGAACCCACTGGCAGAGTTGATTCAAAGTACAGAACTGGTTCCAGCTTAACTGGGTCTAGACCACAGGCAACAGCAATAAGGGATGTGTTGAGCTGAAACCCCAGGGACAGAGTTGGCATATGCGCTGCATGGGCTGATGACAGACAGGTGAGTGAATGCTAATCAACCCCTGTGATAGATGCCCCTCCCTTTATAGGACTGTCTGAGAAGGTTGCATCATTGATTAGTCTAGCATGTCTGATAACTTTAATATGATGAGTTGATATGTGGTACAATTGTATTTGTGTATATAAATAATTTCTTTGTCAGTTTGAGCCTGATGGTTTGTGCTGGACAGATGGTGGTCATTTACTTGTACAAACAACATTCTGTTTCAGCATTTGCACTCAAAATGGCACAAACTGCTGGGTTATAAGATGGAGTCACTCAGGGCAAGGCATAGCATGAAATATACTGTGTATATGGTTTTCCTGGTCTGCCTAGTGAGTTTCAGGCTGTTGAGGCATGTACAGTGAGACCCTATATCAAAACAAAACAAAACAACAACAAAATGTGTGTGTGTCACTGCAAATACCCATAAACAGATACAGAATTGAATATTTAAGCTGTGCTATATTCAGAGAGCCAGTAATCTAAAGACAGAGGACTAGCATTGCAAAATTTGCCTTTACTGTCCCATCTCCAGCTAGTACACTTCATAGAGAATCTGAACAAAGGAAGTTAATCATTCCAGAGTTTAGTTTTGTTCACCTGGTAATGGGATCAGCCTTGTCTCTGATATTTATGGATAATTATCAAATTAATACTACTACTACTACTACTACTACTACTAATAATAATAATAGTAATATGGACTGTAAAATTGCCCCTACCTATTCCGCCTGTTTCTGGTCCCAATGTAGGCAAGCCTAGTCCTGATCTCTTGTCTATAAAATCAGATTAATGATTCAGCAGATTAAGGCTGATGACCTGAGTTTGATTCTTGGGACCTATGTGATGGGAGGAGATAACATCTCCCCAAAATTGTTCTCTTATCCTCGTACTCCCACAAGAGTGAGGAACACTCTGACATTTTCTTCTCTTCCTGGGGAGTGCATAGGGAGATGTACTTACAACTAAAATCATATATTGTGATCCTCCGGCCTCCTTATATTGAAATTACACAAACAGTCAGAATCTTGGCAAGCTACCTGGTTTGTCCCATCCTTGGAGACAATGCCCTTTGCTACAGGAAAAAATATATCCTTGCCTCGCCTCAGTCTTCGGAAAAAGAAAAGGATATGTGGGCTGAAGATGCATTTATGCAACACATTTTGAAGTATAGGAGGGACAGGAGTGGGCATGGAGGGTCATAGACACTACCCTCTTTTAGTTAGCCTTGGTAACTGGGAAAATTACCCTGGGGGCAAGATAACACACTTTGTGTTTCTGTAATATTGATTGTCTGTTCACACTTTTCACATGAAAATATCTTGCAGAGGTTATTTTGTTGTTGTTGTTTTTGAAGACAGAATTTCTCTATGTAGCCCTGGCTGTCCTGGAACTCACTCTGTAGACCAGACTGGCCTCGAACTCAGAGAGATCCACCTGCCTCTGCCTCCTGAGTGCTGGGATTAAAGGCATGTGCCACCACTGGCTGGCTGCAGTGGTTATTTCTAATTTTTCATGATTTTCTTCTGAGACAAGCTCTCGTGTATCCCAGTCTGGCCTTAAACTCTCTGTGTAACTTAGAATGACTTTGAGTTCCTATTCCTCCTGCCTCTACCTCCTTAGTGCCAAGATTACAGGCATGTGCCACTATGCTCGAGTTATTGGTGCTAAGGAGAGAACCCAAGACTTCATGCAACTAGGCAATTGCTCTACTCTGTAGTAGGTAGCCATTCCAGCTTTGATCTGGAAGTTCCAACCCCCATTGAGGCTTCGGTAATTGTCACACCTATAAGGCAGGGCCAAGAGAGGACCCTGAAGACCTGAGATCCGGATGGGCCAGCTCTCTCTGTTCCTGGACCCTGGAAGGTGGAGGTTGACCGAGCAGAGCTCTAGCAAACACCGCTGGACTGTGATACACCTTCCCCAGACCCTGCAACCTACCTATCCCTTCATTTGTAAGTTAGGCCACTAATAAACTTTCCTTTTAACTATGTGGAGTGACCTTAATAATTTTACCAATATCTGGCACTCACGTGGGGCAAATTCCAAAGGCCTGGGTGGCTCCCACCCTCAGCTTCCTCCCCAGCTGGCAGGCGTTTGAAGCTACAGGTTACTGCATACAGATTTCTGTAAAACCGTCACAGTTCCATGGCAAGTTTAACCCCAGACCAGCAAAATCGCTGTGAGTGGGGATTTCTGCCTCCTCCCTGAGTGCTGGCTCCCCAGTGCTGGCTCCCAGCCCTAGCCCAAGGCTTCTGCAGTTTCACCTAGTTAAAATACACAGGGCACTGTCCCTTGTCCCCAGCGGGGGTTTGGAGCCTTGCCTGCTGGCAGACCTATTGTCTATGGAGGCAGAGAGGGACTTAGAGCGGCCTGGAAGTCTCCACGCCCTGAAGCTCCAGGGGGTCACCGGAAAAACTGCCGGCTGCTGGTGCTCACTCTGCTGCCAGCCAAGACATCCAACAGGACCTGCTTTAGCGCTATACCAACGCCTCCTTCTGGCTGAAAAGTCCTACTACACCCCCAGAACCGCGGAAAGGTAAGATAGGCAAGTACCAATCTACACAGGGTAAAATCTCACTGTCTAACATCTATATCTCTATCAATCTAGAAAAGTTGTGGTTCCAATTCAATTATAAGCCAAGCTGGCTTTGGAGATGGAATTGCCTCACTCCTTCTCTAAACCCAAACATATTGCTAAAAGAAAAGGTTGAGACATTCTTCGGTCCCATATCACAAGAGCCCTCTGGTGTGGGACAGAAGTAAACCAATAAACCATTGTCTTCAAGATTCTAATTCTCTCCATGCTTACTCTTGATTTCTCAGAATCCTTTCTTACATGTTGTGTCCTCTTTAAATCCAAACTTTCCATTTTGATAACAAATACGTTTTTCCAATAGCAATCTCTGAAGTCTCCAGAAGGAAGATGGGGCCCCCAAAACAACAACTCTACCCAATCCAGAATGATGCCATGGTAATCATCATCATACTACACTTCTTGCCAGAATTTCAGACAATCTTACCCATTACTCTAAGACTTGCTGCAGAACCTACAGTTAGTCTAACTGAGATTTAACTGAGCTCTCTCACAGTACCCAACAGAGATACCATCACCCCCTAAACACCAGGAAGCAATTCTAAGAAAACAACGCACCTTCTCCCTAAGGTTTCATATTTCTCAGGGTTATGGATGATGGTTATAGGGTTGGGGGTGGAAGAAAATATTAGACTCAGTATTCTCCTAAAAAAAAGGGAAAAGAAGAAATGGAATGGATAGGTATAAGATATTATGGTAGATTATTGTATATACTAGCAAACAAATTTAGTAAAATAGCAGCCTTAGATAATTTGCACTGTAATTTGCACTGTTATGGATTCTTATATGTTGATACAAATGTAAACTATTTTTATATTCCTGTTTAAGATAATTTGTATATTGATACAAATGCAGAACTATATTTGTTATAATGTACATATATTTCTACTCTTATTTGAAATATTTGTATATTGATGCAAATGTAAATTTATATCTGTTATACTTTATGTATGTTCTACTTCTGTTTAGGATATTCTGTATATTGATATATATTTAAGATTATTGTCAAAGTGTATATTGCACTATATATTCCTACCTCTGTTACAAATACCTTGTGTATTGTCACAATTTTGAAGTCATCGTTCTTTACCATACATTTGCTTATAGACTGTTTACCTTGTTTACATGAAGCCTTAGTCCTTAGGTTATTTCGGTAGATAAGACTTATAGATTTATAATCACCTATGCTTGTCATCTCTATAGTTATGTTAGTTAGGTTATCCAGATTTACAGATACATTGGTCAGATAGACAGGTAATCTTCAAACACTTCATAGACCTAGAGAAGATGGCATTTAAATAACTTAGAATTCTGTTGACATGAGAGACACAATTGCTCCTGGCAGCACCAATTTGATCCCGACAGAATGTTGGACTTCTAAGACATTTCCATTTGGAAGTTTGTCTTCTTGGCACAAAATGGCCTACTGGGCAAAGAACTGCCCTTGCCTCAACTGCTGACAGTACGAATGCAATGCTGTCCTTTCTGGACAAGCGGGACACAAGGAAAGCAACCACTGTACTCTGCCAAGACAGGGTAAGATGGTTTTTCAGAATTCCTGCTTCTGAAAATGGTCTGTCAGATACTCTAGGCCTGTAGCCAATTTGAATGCACCAACAATGCTGAGAAACATTAGGTGACTGTCCAGGCTGCCAACTGTCTCGGTCTACTCTTGCAAGATTCCCAAAAGTTGCTTGCATCCATCTACCATTTCTCAGGTGCCATTATATTCCTTCTCAGGTCTTTGATGGGATTGAAGACTAGCAGTTATAG
>CABHPP010132030.1:27892-54563 GCA_902168425.1 Peromyscus attwateri
TATATATATATATATATATATATATATATATATATATATCTTAGCTAGAACATATTAAGTATTAGAATCAGGTTCTTCTTTTTTTTTTATCGGAGCTGAGGACCGAACCCAGGGCCTTGTGCTTGCTAGGCAAGCGTTCTACCACTGAGCTAAATCCCCAACCCCTGATTCAGGTTCTTTAGGATAGGACACCTTTTGGAATGATCTTTGTAACATGACGTTTACCTATGCTCTAGACTTCTCTGGATTTTAGTATGTGTTTCTTGCTTGATATTGTTTGCATTGGTTGTAGTTCCATCTTATCTAGGTCATTATCCCTCATTATTCCTGGACAATATTTGATAACCATTCCTTTGTATATAGTCTTATATTAGGTTAGAACCTTCTTATTTAGACAAAAAGGGGGAGATGTAGTGGGTAGCCATTCCAGCTTTGATCTGGAAGTTCCAACCCCCATTGGGGCTTTGGTAACTGTCACGCCTATAAGGTGGGGCCAAGAGAGGACCCTGAAGACCTGAGATCCAGATGGGCCAGCTCTCGCTGTTCCTGGACCCTGGACAGTGGAGGTTGACCGAGCAAAGCTCCAGAGAACCCTGCTGAACTGTGATACACCTTCCCCAGACCCTGCAACCTACCTATCCCTTCATTTGTAAGTTATGCCACTAATAAACTTTCCTTTTAACTATGTGGAGTGGCCTTAATAATTTCACCAATACTACTCCCTAGCCCTGAGGTTTAAATTTAATGGGAAAACCAAACTGTGGTGGAAAGATCTTCATGCTCCAACGAATGAGAAGTTTTAAGTGATAGAGAACTTAGAAATTCTAGCCAAGTGTGATGGTTAAGTAACATCGTAGTTGGAAGTGAACACTTTCAAGCTAAACTCCTTAGATTTAAGTTTTTTTAAAAAAAAATACAAACAAGTAATTTAATAAGCAAGCTGATAGAATAACCAAATCAAAATTAAAATTGAAAACAAACATTTTCAAGATCATAGACCCAGATCTCAAGAACTATACTAAACTCAACAAGATTACAGAGTAAAAATCAAAGGCCTATTGATCAGTGAAATTCTAAAAATAAATCATTTTACATAAGGCATCTGACTATTGACAAACGTGCTAAGCTAACACAATGGAAGATGGTGGAATTTTCACCTGGTGGGACTGAAACAACTGGCATTTCATAAGCAGATAAATACTTAAGCGTCTACACATGTTCAAAACACATGGGAGAAATCATTGAATAAACCATAGATTTAAGTGTAAAATATATATTCATTGACCTTCTAGAAGAAAATGCGGAATATCATCTTGACTTTCAGCCGCAAGAAGATTGCCTACAGAATAAAAAGAGCAAATCAAAAATTTGTCAAGTTTGTTTAATAAGAGCGTATCACATTAAGTTTGAGTATCCCAAAGATAATAAGGAGCTTAGGATGTGGTTCAGCGATAGAACACATACTTAGCATGCCTGAATTCCATCCCTAGAGTCACAGCATCACCATCACCCTCTCTCTCACACACAGAGAAAAGAAGTTATGCTGGTCTTTAAGAGGGTCAGAGTTTGGTTTCTAGCACCCACATCAGATGGCACCCTACTGCCTGTAACTGGAGCTACAGGGGATCTGACACCCTTCTGTGGATTTAGAAGTCACCTGTCTACAAATGGCATACACTACACATCATACATACATACATAAATAATAAGATAAATGTTTTTAAATTATTCATTTATTTTATGTGTATGTGTGTTTTGCCTGCATGTTTATCTGTGTACCATATGAGTTCTGGTACAAGCAGAGGCCAAAAGAAGGTATCAAGTCCCCTGGGACTGGAGTTACAGAAGGTTATAAGCCACCATATGGGTGCTAGCAATGTAACTTAGGTCCTCTACAAGAGCAGCAAGTGCTCTTAACCACTAAGCCATTTCTCCAGCATCATATAAAATAAATATTTAGGATATTCAAAGTTACCCACAGACTAGAATAAATATCAAGGAAGCACATTCTGATAAAAAGCAGATCCAATTAATATAGAAAATATCTTATAAATAAACAGCAGAAATGTTCAACAAATATGAATAGTTACTTCAGTACAAAAGTATTACATGCTATAAATGAATAAAAGTAAAATACATTTTTCTTTCTGACCTTGTCCACCACGGTATAACTCAAATTTGTAAAACAATCAAATATGTAAGGATTTTAGCTTTTTTATATTTGTTTGTATATATGCATGCATGCCCACCATGGCATGCATGTAGGAGTCAGAGGACAACTTGTGGGAGTCAATTCTTTACTTTTATCATGTATGTCCTGGTGATCAAACTTAGGTCGTTGGTCTTGGCAGAAAGAGTCTACTTGATGAGCTAAGTTGCCAGCTCTAGGTTACTGTCTTTCTCCTCCTGTTTCCTAAGCGACTGGGACTAAGTGGCCCAACTTGCCAGTTCCAACTTCTCCATTTCTCAGCTCTCACATGTGTGCAATGAAAGTAATGTTACTTATATCTATAGAGTTGTTTTGATGACTAAGTAAGTTAAAATTTATAAAATGCTTAGAACAGGGGCTAGAGAGATGGCTCAGTGCTTAAGAGTAAGCTGCTCTTCAAGAGGACAGCTCACAACTGTCTGCAATTCGAGTTTCAGGGAATCCAATGCCCTCTTTTGACTTTTGTGGGCACCATGCACACACATGGTGTGCATACATACGTTAGGCAAACTACTCATACATATAAAATGAAAATAAAGTTCTAAACTGCTTAGAATAATGCTTGATACCTGGTAAGCATATGCAAATAGGAAAAATATTTGTTTAACTGCCTGCTATGTCTTAAAAATTTTGAGACAAGGTCTTGTGTAGCTCAGACTGGCCTTGAACTCAGTATTAGCTGAGGATGACCTTGATCTTCTGATCTGGTTAGGGTTAGGATTTAGGTTAGAGACTGAGCTATACATCTGGCCCTCCTGATGTCTTCAAAATACAGGCTTGTCTCTTCATATGACTGTCCTGGAAAGTAGGTACTATTATTTCCCTGTTTTAAAAATATGGTATTTTCTTAATTCTTTGAGAATTTTATATATGCATACAATCTATTTGAATCACATTTACCACCTCTCTTCATCCTAACTTCTCTCAGATCCACCCCATCTGCCACCCCCAACTTCATGTCCTTTATTTTAAAAATATTATCTGTATCTATTGTATTAGTCAGGGTTCTCTAAAGGAACAGAACAAAACTTATAGAATGAGTGTGTGTGTGTGTGTGTGTGTGTGTGTGTGTGCGTGTGCGCGCGTGCGCGCATGCAATTTAGTAAAATGCCTTACATGCTGTAGTCTAGCTAGTCCAACAACGGCTGTTTACCAATGGAAGGTCCACACATCCAGTAGTTGTTCAGTCCATGAGACTAGATGTCTCAGTCTTTAGTATAGGCCAGAATCCTGAAGATACAGGCTCTAGTGCCAGTGAGAGGGAGAGTAAGCAGGCAAAGAGAGCAAGCTTCCTTCTTCCATATCCTTTATAGAGACTGCCAGTGAAGGTGTGGTCCAGATTAAAGGTGGATCTTCCCACGCCAAAAGATCTGAATTAAAATGGAGGCTTTCTACTTCAAATGATTTAATTAAGAAATAATCCCTTATAGCCGGGCGGTGGTGGCGCACACCTTTAATCCCAGCACTCGGGAGGCAGAGGCAGGCGGATCTCTGTGAGTTCGAGGCCAGCCTGGGCTACCAAGTGAGTTCCAGGAAAGGCGCAAAGCTACACAGAGAAACCCTGCCTCGAAAAACCAAAAAAAAAAAAAAAAAAAAAAAAAAAAGAAAGAAATAATCACAAGTATACCTAGCTGCTTGGGTTTTAGCTAATTTAGTTAATTACTCAAGTTGACAACCAAAAAAATAGCCAACACACACACACACACACACACACACACACACACAAACACAGACACACAGAGACACACACACGGTCTTATTCTGCAGGCCACAAATTCACTATGTAACAAAGGAAGGCCTCAAACTGGCAGGCATCCTTTTGTCTCAGTCTCCCAAGTGCTGAGATTACAGGCATGCAAAAACATGCCTGACTTAGTCTCCATTTTGTGAGATGTAATTGGAGCCTCAAATAGTTTACATGACTTTTCCAAGGTCACATGGATTGTATGTTTCAATCAAGATTAAAATCAAACATGTCTGATTCAAAAGTAAGGTCCCATTCTATTTCAACTAAATAGCTTTCCATTTGTAGGTCCATGGAATTTTACTCCCTGCCTTCTGGAAAGGAATAGATTTTGAATCAACTTCTGAAACTGACTTTTACAATTGTCCTGTGTCAGTTGTCCTATGAGCAGTGTCTGCAGGAGTCTTCTTCTGCCAGATGCCTCAGTATAGGCAATCTTTGGTTTTATAATTTCTCATTTTTAGAATATGCTTCTGGAATCCTCCAAGTTCCCATAGGAGATCCATATCTTCAGAGAATGGAATCCATGTCATATCTTTAATAATTTTTTTGCATTTATTTGTATCTTTAAAGGGGGTGAGCATGTGCCACAGAGTATGTGTGAAGGTCACAGAACAACTCATGGGAGTTGGTTATCTCCTTCCACCATGTGTGCTTGGGGGTTAAACTCTGATCATCAGGCTTGGTGGCAAGTGCCATTATCCCTAAGCTATGTCACTGGCCTGCATAGACTGTATTATCCCATAAAACCACTTGGGTATTTGAGTTCAGTCTGATTTCTTCTCAGATAATCCATACCATCTTCCACAAGTAGCTCATTTATTTGATCATAGACTCTGAACAGCTCTTTCAAATGTTTTCTGATAAGCCTGATGTTTGGATCCTGAAGGATCCCTGATGATATTCCTTTTTCCCAGGTTTCACTCTAGACATACAAATCTTGACTCCACTTAGACCCTAGCAAGCTGGACCTGTACCCTTGAGGCTCCTTTCCTGGCATATTGGTAGGGCTGGTTCGAGGAGATACCCTTTAAAGTATTAAGGTCATGGTAGTTATAGCAGAGGTTTTAGAATTGGATACACCTGAATTCAAGACCAGTCTGACTATTTAATATCTATCATTGAGCAAATTAACCTTTCTGGACCCCAGTTTCCTCACTGTAAGAATGGAGACAATAAAATAGATCTCTGTATATTGTGAAAATTAAATGAAGTAATGAATGTAAGATATTCAGAATGGTACATGGCCTACAGACGCTATGAAATTTGAGCTCCAGTTTATGAAATAACCTGAAACTATAGGCTGCACATTTTAATAAATAGCATCCCAATTTCTTTCTTGAATTCCTTAAAATCCTTAGGTGGATATTGTCTGCTCTGATTCCCCATGAATGATTTCACTGGCATAGTTTATGATTAACATCAGAACATCTTGTGCATTTAAAATACTGCCATATAGTCTGTCTATGTGCCCTGACTATAAATGTTTTGTTAAGTGTGGTGGCTCATTGCTGTAATCCTAGTCCTAGGGAAGCTGAGGCTGGAGGACTACCCATGGAATTCAAGATCATCCTGGGCTACATAGTAAGTTCTAGGTGAGCTGTGCTGTATAATGACACCCTGTCTTAACTATATCCCCAATAACAACAATAAAACACCTCCACTATATGGACGAAATGAGAAAGAGTGCAACAAAGGAAATAATGTAAAAGACAGTTTAGTACTACAACAGTATTTGAGAATAGGTCTCATATAGTCCAGGCTGGCCTTACACTCAATATGTAGCTGAGGATTATCTTGAGCTTCTGATTTTCTTGTGTCCACCTACCAAGTGATGGGATTACTAGTATGCAGTACCTCCCTGGGTTCTATGAGGTGCTGGAGATCAAACCTGGGGCTTTTGTATGCTATGCAAGGACTACCAACTCAGTTACATTGTCAGGTACAAGAAATATTTGCATGGCTCGAACAGTATTTGCCAGTTCACATACTTTTTTATAATGGGGAATTACACTCTTCTGCTAATAATAAAATTTTTTGTCTGAATTTGTCAAATGTTACTGGACTGGACATTGTTAATATATATAATGGAGTTTTTATCTGAATCTGTCAAATGTTAATGGACTAGACATCGTTAATGTAATCTTGACTGTGTATATTGTATATACTTATTGGATAGTTTTTCTTGTATTAGTTATAAGCTTTTTAATTTTAGACAAAAAGAGAGGAAATGTGGTGGTATTGTGTTCGCCAAAATATTGTGTACCTTAATAAACTTGTATGGCTCTTTGTTCTGCTTTGACTAATAGAATTTAGCAAGATATAAACAAATCTTCTAAAGTTGAACTTGAAGGATCTATAATTTGCCATATTTCTTAGTTGCTGTTCTATTGCTATGAAGAGACACATGGCATGGCAACTTATAAAGGGAAGCATTTAATTGGGGGTTTGCTTATAGTTTCAGAGGGTGACTCCATGACCACCATGGTAGGAAGCATGACAACAGACAGGCAGCATAACACTGGACAAGTAGCTGAGTGCTTACATCTGATCCAGAAGCAGGAGGCATGAGGGCTGGCTACCATGGACTTTTGAAACCTTAAAGCCCACCCCCCAGTGACACAACTCCTCCAACAAGGCCATACCTTCTAATCCCTCCCAAAGCAATTCTACCGACTAGGGACCAAGCATTCAAATGTAAGAGCCTATGGGGGCCATTCTCATCCAATCCACCATATCATCAGATTATGGGAAAGCTAGAAAAGACCCATGTAGAAAACCACATGCAGGAAATCTGAGACCCTTAACTAGCAGATTTCCCTGAGCTCTCCAACAGGAGTGTCTTAGTTAGGGTTTCTATTGCTGTGAAAAGACACCATGGCCACAGTGGCAACTCTTATAAAGAAAACATTTAATAGGGATAGCTAACTTACAGATTCAGAGGTTCAGTCCATTATCATCATGGTGGGGAGCATGGTAGTAAGCAGGCAGACACAGCACTGGAGTACTACCTGAGAGTCCTACATCTTGCAGGCAACAAACAAGAAGTTGACTGAGATACTATGTGGTATCCTGAGCACACGAAACCTCAAAGTCCACCCCCACAGTGACAGACTTCCTCCAACAATGCCATACCTACTCCAACAATGCTACACTTCCTAATAGTGGCACTCCCTGTGAACTTATGGGGGTCAATTACATTCAAACTACCACAAGGAGCCAGCCTGTCACTACTTCTGTGAATGAGGCCATTGTACTGGTCCAACCAATACCACATGAAGTTGAAGAATCTGAAAGTAACCCACATAATAAGGAATTATTAAGTTGATCTTTTAAGACATGGATTTTAGTGTTATTTTTACACAGCAATATGCAATTGGCACATGTAGGCAGGGTTTTCCTGTGCTGGCAGCAACTCTTGAATAACCACTCAGATTCTTAATATTAATTATAAATGCTCGGCCAATAGCTCAGGCTTGTTAGTGCCTAACTCTTACATTTAAATTAACTCATATTTCTTATCTATGCTTTGCCATGTGCCTCATGGCTTGTTACCTCATTTTCTACACATTCTGCTTCCTTGGCTGCTGCTGGTATCTCCTCTTACTCCTCACTTCTTCCCATCATTCTCCTAGTTTGGTTGTCTTGCCTATAATTACTGCCTGGCTACTGGCCAATCAGCTTTTTATTAAATCAATCCAGGCAGAAATCTTTCCAGTGTACAAAAGGATTATTCCACAGCAGGCACAGAAATATTTAATAAATATGTTAACTGTCTTAGTTAGGGTTTCTATTGCTGTGAAGAGACATCATGACCATGGCAACTCTTATAAAGGAAAATATTTAATTGGGGCTGGCTTACAGTTTCAGAGTTTTAGTCCATTATCATTGTGGTGGGGAGCATGGTGGCATACAGGCAGACATGGTGCTGGCTACATCTGGATCAGAAAGCAACAGGAAGGACTATGACACTGAGCAAAGCTTAAGCAAAAGAGACCTCAAAGCTTGCCCCCACAGTGACACACTTCTTTCAACAAGGCCACAGCTCCCAATAGTGCCACTTCCTATGGGCTTATGGGGGCCAATTACATTTAAACTGCAGCCATAGATACCTTAATGCATTTTATTTATTTTTTTTGTACATTAATTTATTTATTTATTTATTTAATTCTATGACATAGCCTTTATTTAACTTGTTCTTCCATTACCTAATGTGTTCCCAGATAAACATACTATTGCTCCTTTACACTCTCCAGTGTCTGCTCATATCTCACCTTCTCACAAAGGCCATCTGTAGCCTTTTCATACAGCCAGCAATGGTTATTTCACATTATATTCTACCTCTCTACCTACAGCATCTAAAACAGTACCTGGAAACATCTACTCAATAAACATACAAAGCAACAAAACATACTGTACTATTTTCCTGTGAGTAATTCTTCAGTCACCTTTACTTACATATACTATATACGTATATATGAAACTGGTTTATCATCGCACTAAGTGTTTCTTCCCAATCGGGCCTCTCTCCGGGGGTGAACATTTCTATGTAGCTCTGGAACAAAATCATCCTCTTCAGACTGTATTGAGGACTTCATCTTCCTTCTTTAGGTTGGATTTTTCCTTCTAGTGCTTTCTGTAAGGCTGGGTTTGTGGATAGGTATTGATTAAATCTGGTTTTATCATGGAATATTTTGTTTACTCCGCCTATGGTGATTGAGAGTTTTGCTGGATATAATAGTCTAGGTTGGCATCCGTGGTCTCTTAGTGTCTGCATAACATTTGTCCATTTTATTTTTGATGAATATGTATTAATAGTTCATATTAATAGAGGACTGTTGTTTTTTGGCTCTTTTTGGGGGGGGGGCTGCCACCCAGCTCCCAAATAAATCATACATGGAGGCTTAGTCATACTTGCTGGGGATGTCTTTTTTTGAGCTGAGGATCGAACCCAGGGCCTTGCGCTTGCTAGGCAAGCACTCTACCACTGAGCTAAATCCCCAACCCGGGAATGTCTTTCTGTATGCTGTGAATGTGTTGCTATGATTGATTGATTAAAATGCTAATTGGCCAGTAGCCAGGCAGGAAGTATAGTATAGGCAGAATAAGCAGAGAGGAAAGTTCTGGGAAGTGGAAGGCTGAGTCAGGAGATGTTGCCAGCTGCCGCCACCATGAGAAGCAGGATGTAAAAGTACCAGTAAGCCACAAGCCACGTGGCAACTTATAGATTAATGGAAATGGGTTAATTTAAGATGTAAGATCTAGCTAGCAAGAAGCCTGAGCCATTAGGCCATACAGTTTGTAATTAATATAAGCCTCTGTGTGTTTATTTGGGTCTGAGCAGCTGTGGGCCCCAGATGGGATTGGAGAAAACTCCAGCACAAATGGCGCCCAATGGCTCGAGTTTCCACCTAAGTTCCTGCTTCATGTCTCATGTGGGTGGTGAGACACCACAATATGCAGGCTTGAGCTACTCTATAGCAGGTTCATGGTGTGCAGGCTTGACCTATGCCACGTTACACAGAGGTGTCTCCAAGCCAAGCAGTACGCTGCTTGGTGGATATAGCTTTTGCTAGTATTAAAAAAAAAGGTTTCTGGGCTGCACACTGCTTTGATGGAAGCATAGACCCACTGTTTCCAAGAGTCGGTGGTGAGCATCATTCCCAGAGCTGACTGTAAACGTAGTTCTGCCATGTTGGGAAGCTGAGGTGGGCAGAGAATGCTGCAGTTTAAAGCAATAGATTCACAATAAGACAGATTCAGATGGGATAAACCTCTAAACAGTTTACAATGTGTGTAAAAAATGTACATAGGCTTGGAAGAGAGAAAAAAGAATTTATGTAGTTATATAAAGATATAATTTTAAAAAATAAAGTCTTTAAAGAGAAAGTAAAAGTAATATAAAAATAAGCCACATAAAGATGGATATCACACAGAGAATCAGGATTGTGTTGTCTTTGGGATTTTTAACTGCAGAAAGACATTTGATTGTAAAGACTGCTCAGTTAAACCAGTATGTATATTTTAAAATACCTTGACTTCAAAATTTGGATCTAAGGATATGTTGCTTTGGAAAGGAGGCTCTGCTTTTGTTTCCACAGAAAGCAAGAGGTTATGGATTTGTTCCAGATTAAGATACATCAGGTTTGACCAGCCAAGACCCCCTGAAAGGTCTCTGATGACACCATGGCCCAGATGATCCAATATCCAGAACGGTTTCAAAGCAACTATCTCAGACAATGCTGCCTCACAGGCTATTCCAGTTAGGACTTGACCATAATTCTTAATTTTCTCAGGGTCCCCATAAGAATACAGCACCCTCATCTGTAGATGTAACAGTCTTACTAAATAAGAAACACAGAGCCAAATGCAGAGTTAAAAGCCCAAGAGGTCAGAGTAGTAGCTAAGAGCTGAGACTTAAAACCTCCTTCTTACCCTTCGCTGTCGTCCTTCCCCTCAGAAAGAGACCTACTTCCTGTGTATCTGTCTTTTTATTGACTTTCTATTCTGCCTTCTCATTGGTTATAAACCCAACCACATGACATCCTCGTCACTGCCTGTCTATACAAACATCCAGGTCTTCTATGGTTGGTATTGAGATTAAAGGCGTGTGTCTCCATGCTGGCTGTATCCTTGAACACACAGAGATTCGCCTAGCTCTGCCTCCCAAGAGCTGGGATTAAAGGCGTGCACCACCACCGCCTGGCTTCTGCTATGGCTTGCTATTAGCTCTGACCCCCAGGCAACTTTATTTATTAACATACAAATAAAATCACATTTCAGTACAAATAAAATATCACCATACTCATCCAGCAGGAAGTAGTATGAGAAGCTATGCCCAAATTTCCAGAATATTGTTTATGAATGTTTATTTTTATTTAAAGCAGGTTGACTATAAATGTAATCTCTTTCTAAAGAAGAAAAGGGGATAGTATAGATATGATAGAATGAAAGGGTAGATTAATGAACCTACTTTTAAAGAGCAACAACTTGTTTAAAATGTTTTACATTGCTGTGGATTTTAGTTTATTGATACAAATTTAGAGTTGATTTTGTTATATATATATTTCTACTCTCGTTTAAGGTATTATGCTTATGTAACTCATTTAGATAATTAAGAAATAGATCAATAATTAGTCTTCTATGATAGTCAAACTTATAGTCATGTTAAGTTTTCTAGGTATACATAGATATAATTCAATTAGTTAAGTAATCTTCAAACACTTCAAAGACCTACAGAATATGGCATTTAAAATGTTTTAAAAATTTAGACTTTCTGGACAGTGAGACATGTCTGCTCCTGGCAGGACCAATTCAAAGAGGAGGATGGGCATCAAAGGTACTCTATATGGTGTTTATCTTCTTCTTGGCAAAAATAGCCATTTGGACAAGAAACTGCTCTTGTCTGGACTGCTTGAAAAAATGTATCGACTGGACATGCAGGACCCATAGGAAGGTGACCACTGAACTTCGGAAGGCGAAATGGTCCTTCAGGTTCCTGCTTCACAGAGGAAACTGCCAGGCATTCTACAGGACACAGAGAGAAGTGACTGAGAGACTCTAGGCCTGTGGGCTGAAGACAGATGCCCCAACTTTTCAGAAGAACTTTGGATGACTGTCCAGGTAGCCAGCAGTCTCTGTCATTCTAGATTTTTGGATGTTGCTTACAATGTACTTCCTGTTTACTTAGGTAATATTATATCCTTCTGGGGTCTTTTATGTAGTTGAAGACTAGATAGTTATAATTTCCTTAGTTATGATAAAAGATAAATTAGATATAAAACTTTAGACTCTCAAATATAGGATAGATAGAATATTTTCTTTAATTTTGCCAAATACAAATAAACTAGCTATTATAACTATAATTCTTGCTTGATAATTGTTTTGTTATACGTAATTTTACTATGTTAAAGTTAAAACCTTCCTTTTTGATAAAAAAAAAGAAAAGGGGAAGTGCTGGGGATGTCTGTCTATATGCTGTGAATGTGTTGCTCTGATTGATTGATAAATAAAATGCTGATTGGCCAGTAGCCAGGCAGGAAGTATAGTATAGGCAGAATAAGCAGAGAGGAGAATTCTGGGAAGTGGAAGGCTGAGTCAGGAGACGCTGCCAGCCATCACCATCATGAGAAGCAAGATGTAAAAGTATTGGTAAGCCACAAGCCATGTGGCAACTTATAGATTAATGGAAATGGGTTAATTTAAGATATAAGAACTAGATAGCAAGAAGCCTGCCACAGCCATACAGTTTACAAGTAATATAAATCTCTGTGTGTTTACTTGGGTCTAAGCAGCTGCAGGACTGGTGGGTGAGAGAGATTTGTCCTGACCACAGTCCAGGTGGGACACAGGAAAACCTTCAGCTACGCTTACTTATGAATGCCCAGCCTTAGCTTGGTTTAGTTTCTAGCCTGATTTCCTTATCTTAAATTATCCCATTTACTTTTTGCCTCTGGGTTTTTCCCTTTCTATTTCTGTATACCTTTTGTTTTTTATTACATTGCTGGTTATGTAGCTGGGTGGCTGGCCCCTGGAGTTGTCCTCCTTCTCCAGCTGCTAGATCTCTCATTCCTCCATCTCTTCCTTCTATATATTGTCTCTGCTGCCAGCCCTGCCTATCTTTTTTCCTGCCTTGCTATTGGCTATTCAGCTCTTTATTAGACCATCAGATGTTTTACACAGGCACAGTAACACAGCCTCACAGAGTTAAACAAATGCAACATAAACAAATGTAACACACCTTAAAATAATATTCTACTACAGAGGACAGTGTGACCTTTCAATCTATGTACACAATGTACACTGATTGAATCTAGCTTGCCCTAATGTGTTTTTCTTATCCCCATTCTCAGTTTGTAGTAAACACTATTGTACCTTCAGGTCAGTGTTTTCCTTTCTCTGATTTCCACATATGACAGAGAACTCAAAGCCCTTGTCTCTTCATGCCTGGCTTATTTTATTTAATGTAATGTCCTCCAGTTCCATCTATTTTCCATCAGAGTCTTATATCCAGAAGACATAAACAACTCCAAAAACTCAATTATCAAGAAACAATAATCCAATGAAACCAAACAAATCATCCAAATAGACACTTCTCAAAAGAAGAAATACAAATGACCAACTGATAATTGAAAGGTTCTCAATATCACTAGCCTCAGGAAAATGCAAATCAAAACTACAACGAAAAAGTATCTTACCTCAGCTAGAATGGCTATTAAAACAAAATGAAACAAAATAAAAGCAGCAAGATGAAGAACATCATGTTACTTTCTAATAGATTTGAGAGGAGGTGCTCTTAGGGATGTGTGGTATTTCAGTGTTAGTAGCATATAGTCACTCTTGTTTGTAGAACTGACCATGCTGCTATTTTGTTTTCATTATGTCAAACAAGCAAAAAGCCTACTGCTGATGGAAGTGGGAGTAAGTGAGTTTTCTCTGTGACTTCCAGAGACACTGAGAATTGCTAAAAGAATGTATGTTTTTGGTTTTGTGCTATGATTTTAGTTTGTGTCATTGATTTTCCTTACCTTTGCAACAAAATGTTATTGCCTGTTCTATTTTGGGTATTAGTAAGAATATGAGATCTACCAAAGAAACATACATACAAGAGCCCTAATATGAATGTTGTGTGTATTATAAATTCTCCATTTACCCAGTAAAAAAGTCATTGCTTGTACCTGGTGCCAGGCACCACCTTCTAGTGCCAAAAAAGATCTTCTCTAACACAGATCAAGGGGGCTATTTGGTATGAAGACTTAAAAATATACTGTTATAACACTGGGTACTTCTTTACTGATCTATTATGAAAGAGGGCAATATGGTAGCATTTTATTTAACAGAAGTTGGCCCTCATATCCATAGGTTCTGAATCTGTGACTTCAGCAACTAACCACAGGACAAAAGGATTTTTTTCTGAGACAGGGTTTCTCTGTAGCCTTGGAGCCTGTCCTGGAACTCACTCTGTGGCCCAGGCTGGCCTCGAACTCACAGAGATCCTCCTGCCCCTGCCTCCCCAGTGCTGGGATTAAAGGCATGTGCCAACATGCCTGCAACAAAGTATTTTTTAAAACTTACATCTGGAGGCTGGGGAGATGGATCAGCAGTTAAGAGCACATACTGCTCTTCTGGAGGATCTGAGTTCAGTTTCTGGCACTCATGTCAGTCAGCTCACAACTACTCTAGTTCTAGCAGAATCTTACAACCTCTTCCGGCTTCCATGGGAACCAGCACTCATGTGCATGTACCCATACACAATCACATACACATATAAATAAATACAAATTTGCATCTGTACTTCACATATAAAGACACTTCTTTTTTTTTTTCCTGTTTTGGGAAGTCTATTTGCAGTTACATAAATTTGAATTCATCCAAGAATACAATGCCAGACAAACAAACAAAACCAGCCTTTCCCAGTTGAAAGCTCCTTCCTTTCCTTGATAATGCACTCATGTAAGTACTTCATGGAATAAGAGTATTCCGTACAGCTAACAGGGCAATAGCTGCATATTTAGTGCTTTTGAACTCACAAAGTTCTTTGGTTAATCAGAACTATACTATAATAGGGTAATAGAGAGTAAGACTTAATAGATGGCACATATTGCTGGGAATATGACTTTTTCCATTTACAATAGCACAGGAAAACGTGTTAATTTTGAGATGTCAGGATTGCTGCTTGCAGACATTTGTTGGAATGTTTCTGAAGAGTCCTGTATAATTTTGAAATTTAAAATTACTTTAAGGACCTATAAAGTGACTCTAAGTTCCATGAGGATAGGGGCACATCTTCTCAACTGTCAACTGTCACAATTCCGGGGCTTACTGAATAAAGCTTGTGGCACAAAGCAAACATGTGGAGCACACATGCATAGTTAAATGTGACTCCAGTACAGGATGTAATGGAAGAGTGATAAAAGGTGATATTCTTCCAGATGGCAAGGACAGTTCATTATATACTTTTTATGCTGTGCTAAAGGATTTGGACTTTATACTGGCTGATGATGCCCCTGCATAATTTTCATATAGCCTGATCAAACGACCATTTTGAAAGAGTATTTGGACTTCAAAGAAGAAAGATGCCTAGCTAAAAGCTGGTGATACCAGAACAGAAATACCACATAGAATGTGGAGAAGATAAGGATTGGATGTAAGACCACCCTTGGAGGGTGGACCTAACTGAGTTGATACAAGAGATCTTTGCTAGTAGAAGTGGTTTAATAGTGATCCAACATGAGTAAGTAGAGGATAGCAGGCTAACTCCCATCTTTTTAGAATATATAAAAATCATGAATGAATGGATAAGTAAATAAAAGCAGTAAGTCAATGGGCTGGCAAGATGGCTCAATGGCTAAAGGTGCTTGATGCCAATCCCCAGGACCCACAAAGTGGAAGGAGAGAACCAAGTTTTTCAACCTGTCCTCTCACCTCCACACATGTGCTGTGGGACTTGTATTACACACATACACACATACACACGTACACACACAAACACACACACACACACACACACACACACACACAAAGAAATAGCTGTAAGGTAAGTGTGAGTGCATACAATATGCTATCCCATCCCAGACTCTATCCATCTTCTCCAGAGTTAAATTCCTCATTTTCCACCAACAAGCCTATCTTCCTTATCTTAGCATAAAAGAAGCACCATGAAGCCCCTTTCCCAGTAATCTGAAGGATGTGTTGGGGGTTACATGCAAGTGTTATACTGTTTTTGATAAGAGACTTAAACTTTTGCATATTTAATTGTTCAAGGTGGATCGTGGAATTGCTCCCTCACAGAGACTGAGGAATAACTATACAACTATGCAAATATAATCCAGCATCTTGTTCCATTAAGGCCAGACCTTTAGCGCGGGCAATGTAGCTTAGCTAATAGAGTATTTGTTTAATGTACATGTGGCCATGGGTTCTACCCCATGCCTAAGTCTGGTGTGGTGGCACATGTCTATAACCTCAGCACTCAGGAGATTGAAACAGAACTAGAAGTTCAAGGCCATTTTTGGTACCTAGTGATTTTGAGGACAGCCTGATGAGCTACATGAAACAATGTCCTTTTTATGTTCTTTCTATACCTAGCAACTTGAGCTACATGAAATGCAATGAAAAGCATATGTATTTTGTTGACCTGCTCCAGATGAAAACCTTCCCTTGGAAAGCACAATCCTGACCATTAATTGTTTAGATCATTGTGTTTGGGCACAGAAGCTATTTGATCAGAGGTAGCCAGGATTTTCAATTATTCTCAACTGAATTCTGAGTAAAGACAATTTTGCCTTCAAGGTAAAAGGGGAAATGTTCACATGATTCATTTTTGCAAATAAATAACTGGTTGTCTCTGGAAAGTAAGGGACCCACAGTGAAAGTAACTCAGACACGCCATAGAAGTTCTGCTCTCTCTCTGTCTTCCCTCGACCCACCTTACTAGTTATTTTTCTCTATAGGTCATTTTCTAAATGATAGTGCTCCAGGAATAAATGAAGCTAGCCTGTGATACAGGCCATTGCATCATGATTTCATGTAAACTGCCATTCATTATTTGCTTCCTGCACTTAGTCAGGACTCCATTGTTCATTACTCTTTCATCACTCTGTGATTAGACCAATTTGTATGTGTCTCTTGTATATTGGCCACATAATGAAATCATCATCTGAGCATCTATGGAGTGTTTTACTTTTATTGTTTCCAGGCTAATTCATTTTACAAAGTCATTTGATCATTTTATAACATGAGGGGCAAACCTCTGACACATCCAGTCAATGAAGATAAATATTTAATGAGCACCCATAAGGTGACAGGCACTCTTTTAGGCCCTGGAAAACAGACAAGAGTCCCTGTCTGTCTCTGTGTTTGGAAAGCTTACATGTTGGAAAAAGATGACAGCAATAGAGAAGTGAAATACTCTGTATGTGAGTGACAAATGGTGTTGTGTAAAATACCAATACGAGAAGAAAAGCCTTGTTTAGCTCAAGGTATATGTTATTTAATATGATTATTTAAGAAGGCCTCAAGGATTGCATTTTAACTATGACCTCAAGGAGGTGATGAAGTCCATTTTCATGTAGATATCCAAAGGAAAAGAGCAATTTGTGTTGGAAGAATATGCTACGCAAAGATACTGAGGCAGTATACACTTCGCTGTGTTTAAGAATCAGCAAAGGTGTCCTATGTCTTAGGTGGCGTTAGTTAAGAGAAGAATAGACTTACAAGCATAGATGAGGGGTGGCACTATCGTTTAGATTCTAATGGGAAACCCTCAGAACTTGGACTTTTAGCAAAACAAATCTACAGGATTAAGTTCTACTAATGGATCATTTTGTTCGATCCCAAGACTGTGGGGCTCAAGTAAGATGGAAGCAGGAAGGGACTACTGCAGTAACCTAGGTGAGAGATGCTGGTACATCACTTTAGTGACAGTGGGCACTGTGAGCAGTGAAGCCATTCTGACTAATATCTTCTAGACTGAAATTGTAATATTTGCCAAAAAGACATGAAGATTGGACATGAAGGAATGAGAAGTCAAGGATGACACCAGGATTGCAGTCTTCTCCAGCACTTGCCTCCCCTAAAAGCTAATATATGAACAAAGGCTAGCTTTCTGCCTTTGTCTCCAGCTTCTTACATCATGCTTCATAGATTTCAGTGTACAAACGTTTCACTATTTTGATTCCTGAACATTTTACTCATTTTTAATAAGTATGATTGTTTCCTTGATTTCTTTTTCAGATAGGCAGGTATTGCTGTAAAACATAGAACTGATCTTTGTATGTTGGCTTTAGATCATTGCTATTTTAGTGATTTTATTTAGTTGGTCTAATATGATATTTTTTACATGTGAAACATCTAGGTTTTTTTCTTCTAGATTATCCAATTCATGGACATACAATTGTTTATAGTAGTCCCTTATAATCTATTTTAATGTGTTCCTGTTTTGATTATAATTCTCTCTGTCTCTCTGTCTCTCTCTGTCTCTCTCTCTCTCTCTCTCTCTCTCTCTCTCTCTCTGTGTGTGTCTCTCTCTCTCTCTCTCCCTCTTCCTCTTTCCCTCCTTCCATCCCCCTATTTCTCTAGTTAATCTAAGGATTTGGCAATTTTAGAATTTCCAGAACTTTTTTGTCCTTAATTTGTTTTTTCTTTAATCCTTATTATTTCTGTTAATTCTGTGTTTACTTTGCTACTTTTTACCCTAGTTCTGTGAGGCACAAAGTCATGTACTTGTGATATTTTTTCTTCTTTTAATTATTTCTTTTGTTTTTGAAATTATAATTATCATTTATCACTATAACCATATTTTATGTGAAAAGAAATTAAGAAAAAACTTAAAGTGAAGGAAACAATCACCAACAGCAAGCTGATGCAAATGTAATTGAACAAGGGGGCCAAGTTCCAGCAGAACTTGACAGCTTCACCCACATGGTTCTGGCTGTTGAACGAAGTCAACGATACAAGAAAGAGGTTGTGGATTCTACCTCTTTAGCTAAGGAAAGCCACTGAGGTCAGGCATGTGTCAGGGGTATGCCTGCATGGCAGGCCAGAGAGGCCATTGTGTGAAGCTATGAAGGTGAAGCCTGGATTTCATTAGAGACCCCAAGACATTGGAGATGCCAGAGCTGTGGGATACTTGCCAAGGAGAGCTGCAGACCAGGTGTGGAAGCAGCCCAAGAGAAGTATATAGCAGTCAACAAAGCTGTAAGGAATTGGAGATCTTGTTATGGTGTTTGATATGGAGTTTTGGTCCACTTGGAAGGACCAAAAACATGATTTAAATTAAAATTAGCCAAATTGTTATTTAAGCTGCAGCTGAACGCAGTCTCCCGGCTTAGATTTTGGACTGTGGCCCACCTTAAAGTGGGATGGGGGTGGGCTTTTACAGACAGCTTACACTTACTTCGTTCCAGTGGAATTTACAACTGTGTGAGGAACTGAGGCACTGCCTCCCTGCCCCTGTACACAGTGATAAGTGAAGTTTACAGAAACCAGAGCAAGTGGTTAATCATCTCACCAGAGCTTTACAGTTCAGAGGAGGGGGCGAGATGTCAGAACTGCTAGGAACTTAGATTTTTAGGAATTTAGAATGGATGCCTAGCACAAAATGGAGTTCTCCTTAGCCACCACAATCTGAAGAGCACTTTGACATCAGACATGGAGATGCAGAATTTGGAGTTTGCCCTGCTAGTTTGGGGACTTGCTTTGGTCCAGTATTTTTGCACTACGCTCCCTTTCCTCCCTTTTCAAACAGAAATGTATATTTGGTGCCAAGGCATGTTGTAAGTATGAGATCTGTTTTGTGATTTTTTATTTTATAGGTGATTACAGTAAAGAGACGGCCATGAGTCCCAGAAGAGACTTTGGACCTTTAAATGGTGTTGAGACTGTGATAGACTGTGGGGACTTCTGAAGTTGGACT
This sequence comes from Peromyscus attwateri, assembly GCA_902168425.1. NCBI lineage: Eukaryota > Metazoa > Chordata > Mammalia > Rodentia > Cricetidae > Peromyscus > Peromyscus attwateri. The sequence goes on from CABHPP010132030.1 coordinate 47,261, forward strand.
GAATGCATTTTTTTACATTATGATGGCCAAGGGGTGGAATGTGGTGGTTTGAATAAGAATGGACACCATAGTGTCATATATTTGAATGCTTAGTCACCAGGGAGTGGCACTATTCAAAAAAAATTAGGAAGAATAGCCTTGTTGGAGAAAGTATGTCACTAGGGATGGGTTTTGATGTTTCTAAAGCCCATGCCAAGCCCAGTTCTCCCCGCTCTGCTTATGGATCAGGTTGTCTCACTCAGTTACTTCTCCAGCACCATATCTGCGTTTTGCCATGCTCCCCGCCATGATGATAATGGACTAAACCTCTGAAACTGTAAGCCAGCCCTCAAGTAATTGTTTCCTTTTATAAGAGTTGCCTTGATCATAGTGTCTCTCCACATCAATAGAATAGGGAGTAAGATAAATAGCTTTAAAAGTCAAATTACAGTTATTTATTTTGTATGTGTACATGTGCCACAGAATGGAAGTGGAGGTCAGAGGACAACTTGTAGGAGTTGGCACTCACCTTCCATTGTGTTGGTCCTTGGAATCTGTTAGGTTGCCAGGCTGGTGGCAAGTGCCTTTACCTGTTGGACCATCTCACCAGCCACTATAATAGCTTTAAAAAATGTTTTTCTACTACTTCAGTTTCTGGATCATCTCAAGGCCATGACATATTAATCCCCCCCTACAATAATGAGTCACATTTTCTTGATTCTTCATGATATTAATTTTGTATTTTACCTCCCCCTTTTTTCAACAATACTTCGGGTCAAACCCAGGCCTTGCACATAATAGTCAAGTGCTCTAACACTGAACTGAATGCCCAGCCCTAGATTACATTCTGAATATTAGAATAGTATGTTATGAAAATCTCCATTTTTAATAGTTCTTTGAAAAATGTTAGGCCTAAAATTCTACCCTACCTTATGCTACCTGTGGTTCAAATCTCATTTTAGTTCCTTAAAACAATGACACACTGATTTAGATTTATCCTTCCCATGAGTCCATGACAGTTGAATCTAAGATATCATGGTTCACATTCCAAATTGAAGGATATCTGTAGACAAAATTCTAAACAGTCTTATTAAATAAGAAACACAGAGCCAAACACGAAGTTAAAAGCCCAAGATATCAGAGCACTAGTGAATAGTCTTTAGCTTACCACTCACTGCCGTCCTTCCCCTGAGAGAGAGAGACCTTCTCCTGTGTGACTGTCTTTTTATTGCCTTTCTGTTCTACCTTCTCATTGGCTCTAAACCCAACCACATGATTTCCTTGTCACTGCCTGTCTATACAGACCTCTAGGTCTCTATGGTTGGTACTGGGATTAAAAGTTTGGATCACTACTTAGCTGTGTCCTTGACCACAAAGGGACTCTGCCTGCCATGTGATCGGATTAAGATCATGTGCCACCACCGCTGGACTTCTGCTAAATGGCTTGCTTTTAGCTCTGATCCCCAGGCAACTTTTTAATTAACATGCAAATAAAATCACATTTCAGCACAAATAAAATATCACCATAGATATCTTTACTTTTCTGGTGTCCGTGTGGCTTCAACAACCTCTGATTTGCAATGGTTCCTTTATCTGTTTTTCTCCTGTCAGGGCAGTGGTGGGTTACTTCTAGCCCCCAAGATAGTACTCCACAAATTGTGGCCCAGGATTAAAGAAATCAATGAGAAGTGAAAGTAGAAAAGCAGAGGCCTGTGCAAGTTGCTTTTCCAAGTTATGACCCCTGATATAATCTATTTCTTTTATTTTTGTATAGTTACCAAATGAGTGTAATCCACATCTTTACAAAGATATTGTCCACAAATGATAGACTCCATAGTTTTGAACTGGACAGTTTATTGAATGTTATGTGGGCATTCTGAGGATCCTCAGAGATATTTATAGCAAAAAGTGCAATTAAATTTAGGACATTTTGGTCACCTTAAAAGAAGTCTTATGGGGTGGTGAAATGGCTTGGTGAGTAAAGGTGCTTTCTGCCAAGTCGAATGAGCTGCATTTGATCCCTGGGACCCACATTGTGGAAGGAGGGAAAGAACTGACTCCTGCAAGGTGTCCTTTGACCTCACAAGCATGCCATGGCACACACCCTGTGCATCCTTCTATATAATAAAACAATTGTAAAGAAATCTCATAACTTTAGTTATTAACAAGCCATCCCCTACTACTACCACCCAGCTTTAACTAAGTAAATACTCTTCTCCTTACCATGTCTAGATTTTCCTATTTTATGTGGCCTTGGAACTGAGTTCCTTCACTTTTCTATAGATTGAATAATAATCCATTGTATTACTATAGTACATTGTTTTAGGAGGATAAGGTTGAACTATTTAACCCTAGCTGGCCTGGAAGTCACTGTATAGACTATGCTGGACTAAAACTCAGAGATCCGCCTCTATGTGCCTCACAAGTACTGGAATTAAAGGAGTGTGCTGCTTCACATGGCTGCTATAGTACATTTACATTTTGTTTATTCTTTAAATGGAATAGATACAGACCTCTGCGGTTGTTTGCAGTTTGGTTTTATGAAACATGGGGCTAAATGTAGTCATATGCAACTTTCTGTATACATTTGCATTTTTCCAGTTTGGACTTAGCAATGTAATTACTGAGATAGGTGTCAACTCTCTTTTAAATTATTTGAGGACATACAGGACTGTTTTCCAAACGTGACAGCTCACTTTGCATTCCTACCTGTACTGTATGAAGGCTTAGATTTTTCTCCATCCTCAGCAGCACTTGTTACTACCTGACATTTGGATTTTAGCCATCCTAGACTGTTTTTAGTGGAACTTCATTGTAGGTTCGTGTTCCATTTGTTTTACTGATAACTATTGATTTGGAATATCTTTTTATGGCTTGCTGGTCATTTGTGTATCTTTGTATAATTGCTTGTTTAAATACCTAGGCTGTTTGTAAATTGGGTTCTTTCCACAAGTGTGGAATGTTTTCCCTCATTTTTTCACATTAATTAAATATTCTCTTTTTCCTTTTATTGAAAATAACTTTTTTCTCACATAATATATCCTCTCCCTTTACCCTATCAGTTCTCCCTCATCTCCCCTCCCATCTAGATCTACCCCCTTTCTATCTCTCATTTGAAAGCAAACAGGTTTCCATGGGCTAAAAATAAAATGTAATATAATAAGATAAAATGAAAACTAACACATCAGAAGAGGGCAAAACAAACAAACTGAAGCAAAAGAGCCCAAGAAAAGGCACAAGAGAGAGACCCAGACAGAAATCTACTCATTTGCACACCCAGAAATCCCATAAAAACACTGAACTGGAAGCCATGATATATATGCAAAGGGCCTGTGGGGCAAAAAGAGAGGAAAATATGAAAAAATATATAACTAAAATAAATTAAAATAACATACAATTTTAAAGAGAAAGAAAAGCCCTGACATGAGAGATAAAGAACCTACAAAGATGACATTTGTTCATTTTCTGTTGGCCATCTACTGCTGGACATGCAGCTTACCCTAAAGAATAGTTAGTTTCCCCTGTGAGAGTCCCTTGAAGAAAACTAGTTTTTTATTTGCAGTGGTTGTCAATTGGCGATAGGGATTGGGGGCATGTTCTTTCAGTGCTAGGCTACCATTTGTTGCAGACCCATGGAGGCCCTGTGCGTACGGTCTCAGTCTCTGTGAGTTCATATGTATATTGATCCTGTTGATTTAGAGGGCCTTGTTTTCTTTGTGCTCTCCATTCCCCCTGGCTCTTACATACTTTCAGCCTCCTCTTCCATAGGATTCATTCATATTTATATATATTTTACTTTAAAAATTTTTGATAATTATCATAGTATAAACCTTGAATTTTATTTTTTCCTAAAAATCTTGTTCTTTTAGTTATTCTTTTAGATTCTTTGTGTGAATGTAATTGCTTTCTTAATTTTATTTGTTGTGTATATGAGTGTGTTGGGGGTACACGTTTGTGTATACACCCATATGGTGGCCAGAGGGCAACTTCAGGTATCATTCAACTAGAGCCATCCACCTTTTTCCTTCACATAGTATCTCTCGTTCTCCTGGAGCTCTCTGATTAGGCTAGGCTAAATGACCAGACAGTCTCAGTGATCCACCACTCTCTGTCTCCCTAATGTTGAGATTTCAAATATGCACCACCATGTGTGTTTATGTTAGTACTGGAGATCAAACTCAGACCCTTGTGTTGTGTTTTTAAAATTAAATTATTTTATCTCATCTTATCTGTATGGGTGTTTTGCCTGGATGTGTATCTGCCTGTGCCTGGTATCTGCAGAGGCCAGAAGAGAGCACTGGATCACCTGGAACAAGAGTTACAGATGCTTGTGAGCTCCATGTTGGTACTGGGAATGAAACTAGGCTCCTCTGAATAGCAGCTAGTGTTCTCATCTGCTGAACCAGATCCAGGTCCTTTTGCATAAGTACTTTACTGACTAAGCATCTCTGTAGGCATAATTTTATTTTTTTGGTGATTTTTTTTTATTATTTTCATTGGTGTGTGTGTGTGTGTGTGTGTGTGTGTGTGTGTGCATGTGTGTGTGTGTGTGTGTGTGTGCACATGTGTAGAAACACAGCTAGGAGTGCTTACCCTGCGTACCTCTCACCCTCCTGCCCTAATTCTTGTGTTGAAACCTTAAGCCCATCTTTTCCTCTCCCCAATGCACACGGATGAAAACTCTCCACTCCATCAATCATTGTCTCTTTCATTGATTTGTTAGGATGGGTGGCTGAGCTGGCCCTGTTCAGAGTGCTAGAGCCAGGCCATTTGCACCCCCTTCTCAACTCTAGTTCTATCACTTAAGAGGCTTTTTCAAAATATAGAATCCTGGGACTATCCAGAGTGCTGTTGATATGGAGGTTTATGTTCATTAATGCTTATAGCAGTGCTGTTCAAAATTGACAGAACTCTGTAATCCATGTTCTTTCCTGCTGAAAGCTTCTGATGGGTTAAGCAAAAAGAACGGAAGTAGCATAACTTAGTGAGTACACTACACCCCCGAAACTGTGCAGATGCGTTAGTCCAGTTCGCTCACTTTATTTCATACTCTCCACCCCTCAAGTTCCTGGTTGTGCTAGTTTCTTCCAGTTCATTTGAAATATTATTATTTTATAGGTTAAATTTCTGGTTCTGACTAGTCCAGGGTCCAGAGGAGCTGTTTTGAATTGTTTACAAAGCTTTCTTTCTGGTTTTGTTTTTTCTGGTTTTTCGAGACAGAGTTTCTCTGTATACTCCTTGGCTGTCCTGGAACTCTCTCTGTGGACCAGGCTGGTCAAGAACTCACAGAGATCTATCTGCCTGCCTCTGCTTCCTGAGTGCTGGAATTAAAGGCATGCGCCATCACCGTTCCAAGCTTGTTTTGAACAAGCAGTTTATTTTTAAAATCCTAAGGTCTTGATCATGAGGCAGATGTGGTTCACTCACTGCGTTTTTGTTTTTTGTTTTTTAAAGATCCATCTGCCTCTGCCTCCCAAGTACTGTGATTAAAGTTGTGCGCCACCACTTCTGGCCAGGGAAACATTCACTGCTTTTTTTTTTTCACCTTGGGCTTTATAGAATTTTGTAGCACCCAGCTCACCCAGCTGACTGCTCACTGAAGTGATGGTGAGGAAACTACGTTTTGTACCAGGCACCTACTTTAGTAGCCACTGGCCTCTGACCTAAATTCCTGAAAACCCTGACCTTCCCCCATCCTCAAAACTAACTGTGGTGAAATGATTAACCTCTTGCTCTGGCTTCTATAAACTTGCTTATTACTGTACGCAGAGAGAGCGAGGCAGTTCCTCATGTAGCTGGGGAGTGTGGGGGTGGGGGGTGGGGTGGTAAGGCCATTCCTTACATAGCTGTAAATTCCGCCGTGGTGGAGTAATTGTGGTTTTCACTTTTAAATACCTTTCCTCCAGGTGGGTGGTGGTGGCTCAAGTACTCCCAGTACTCGGGAGGCAGAGGCAGGCGGATCTCTGTGAGTTCGAGGCCAGCCTGGTCTACAGAGAGAGATCCAGGACAGGCACCAAAACTACACAAGAGAAACCCTGTCTCAAAAAACAAAACAAAACAAAACAAAACAAAACAAAACCTTTCCTCTACCCTTAGAGACTGTGGTGCTGCTAGCAGTTTTAGTAAGTTTGGATAATTATTATCTGTATTGAGTCTGGTGGTCTTTTTCCAGGGGCCTTGAACTCCATTACACTGTCCCTCAGTACTCCTGCCTCTGCCCCCCAAAACCAGTCGGGAATCAGGCGTCTGGCGCAATCCTAACAGCTAAGGTAGAAATGGCGGGAAAGAACTCTCTGGAAAAGGCAATAAGATGAGCTCATCTTGAAAGCGCGCCTAGTAGGGGTTTTTGAATTTGTCCTGGAACCAATCAGGGTGTAGAATAAGAGTTACATCACTGTGGGTTTCATTTTACACTTCCCACAATTCTTAGAGCCTCAACAGTCAGATGGATTTAAATGTAAACACTTTTCACCAATGAGGAGTGAGGATCTATAGTAGGCAATTTCTCTAGTTAAAGAGAACATGAGAGTAGACATTATTCCTGTCAATCATCTTAGCCACAACCAATCTAGATCCGCGAAGGTGGGGCCATAAACAGCCTATAAAAGGAGGTTCACAGGACTTGAGCGTCCATTTTGTCGCAGCTTTTGGAGTGTGTTGTTCGGGTGCACTCTGTTCCAGAAAGCTGCTGAGGGGGCGGTAAGCCCCTGAGGCTAGCTAAAGGGACAACAAGCGGACAAAAAGGTGACAGGGAGCAACAGAAGGGAGCATTGACCGACTTGAATGAGGGAACAGTGAGACCCTGAGCGCCTTCGGGACCGGAGCGCCTTCGGGACCGGAGCGCCTTCGGGACCGGAGTGCCTTCGAGACCCAGAGCGCTTTCGAGACCCGAAGCGCCTTGGGGACCCGGAGCACCTTTGAGACCCGGAGTGCCTTCGAGACCCGGAGCACCTTCGGGACCGGAGCGCTTTCGAGACCCCGAGCATCGAGCGAGCAACCGAGCAACTGGGAAGCATCGACAGGAGCAGCTTCCAGAAGCTATCTTAAGGTTAATTTTAGTTCTTAGATGTTATATTTCATGTATATAATGTTTAGTTCTTAGTTATATGTAGTATACACTTTATAGATGTCTACCTAGAATAATATACTTCGGTAAAGTTAAAAATTTGTTTACATGGGGAATAGTGATGTATCTATTTATTTTCTAAGAGTCTATATGTGAGAAAGTATAATGAAGCCCACTTTACCCACTAAATTTTTTTTTCCAAAATGGTTTCTCCTCTGTGTAGGCACCACCCCCCCCTGCGCACGCATTCCCCCCCCT